>VZRV01007590.1:117811-146532 GCA_013398115.1 Falcunculus frontatus
CTATCCTTAAACAAGAATATCCCATGTGTGGCCCATGGTGACAGTGTGGAAGAGACTGCGATTTCTTTCCATGGGAGAGATATTTTTTGTGGCAGCAGATTTTCAGGCGGGGCTGCTGCTGGTGCAGTTTGGGAACCATGAGGAGCAAACCTCTATTTCCTCAAATAATAGGGAGACTTCTAAGAACTGTAGATGCTGACCAAGAATCATCCTTTTTTATCCTTTGTGTGAGTTGGATGAGAGGGGGAGGTGCTGGAGAAAAGGGGGTTTTGTTTTTAATCTCTTATTATTTCTTTTTACTATTAATTCTGTTAGTAATAAACTTTTTTTCATATTTTTTAAGTTTGAGCCTGCTTTGCATTCCTCCAAAATCTCCTATCTCACAGAAAGTAAGAAATGCGAACTAAACCACTACACAAATTATCAGGGAAAGATAACAAAATAGTCCATAAGTCTTCTTGCATAAAAAGCACTTTTGGGCTTTTTTCCACTCTCCCTCCCACCCTTTTCCTTTAAATCCCTCAGGGAACACCTGATAAAGCAAAGCAAGAAAGTGTTTTTTTAAATGGAGAAACTTCACTCACTTAATCTAAAATTTGAAGGGGTAGTAGATGGCAAGAATATGGCCAGCACTCCAACTGCACTCGAATTACTGTGTCTTTTGAATGGCCCTCCCTTACTGTTGTTTATAGAATGTAAACTGCATAGAAATATATACATTTAACAATACATGTCAACTTAAATTATGAATAGAAGATCATCAAATTTCAAAAGAGTTCAAATGCAAATTCTAACTTTACAGCCATCAGACACACAGGACAAAAAAAATTGTTCTAAGAGTAAGAAAGGTTTTTCACCAAAATAGTCCATTACAAACTAATTTTCTGTGAGGGTTAGAGGCATATTTAAAATTTATAGAATCAGGTCATATAGAAGAGTGCAGTAACAAGACACATCCAAAAGTATCACAAAGCTAGGAAAAAATTATCTAAGAAGCTTGCTTGGTTAGAATTTAGATCAAATTCAATTTATCAATAAATACATAATTATTCTTTATGTAGAATATATATTTAATTTCTTCTTTAGTGCTGGTTTCCTTTTTCTTACTTAATAGACAGAAAAGAAAGGTAAAAGCCAGAGATTAGGCAGTAATGATTGAAAGAAATTGTGAGCTTTAGGAAAAAAGAAATGAGAATCAAGAGCCAGAACAACACTTCAACACATTTATAGAATTTGAAGTAGCTTTGATATAGTCAGGAAACATAAGAACAAAAGGATTCTACTGAACAAGATAAAATCAGATTCTAGTGACATGCTTGTCTTGTATGTCCAAGCATGGCTGTAAAACATACACTTCTTTCTAACCTAGTGAGAGCTAAAAGAGAAAAGTCAATTCTGAACAAAACTAAGTAAAAGAGTATCAGTGACAGGAAAAAAATAATGAGAGCTTAATTATCAAGCACTACTTTCAGAGGAATTACACTTATCTGAAAGTTAGGTGTGATTCAGATGATACAACTTCAACACATAAAACTACATCACGAACTTCAGCTCTTAAAGAACACTGTACCCCAGAGCTATAAAAACTGGAAAATTGTAGTCTCAGTTTTCAGCCAATCTAAAATCCACAAATTTAACTGAATTTACTCATGCCTTAGAAATAAGTATGGACACAATTTAAGAAGACCAGGTACAACTTGAAAATGGCTGGTCCAAGCAATCAAAGCTATAAGCAGTCAGATTATCTTTCATTATTTGTGTTCTTCATGCTGTATAACGTCAAAGAGTGAAAAAAAATATTATTGTGGTTCAAATGCTAAGTATTAAATCTGAGATTTCAATGAACCTGTGCAGAAATGGCTGAAGTTTTGTGATGGACTTAATTCCCTGATATTTTTTGTGGCAGAACTAGAGAAAAGGGTGTCTTTTTCTAGAAAGTGTTGTATTCACCTCTCACAACTCTTTTCATGTAATATATTCACCAGGGGATAACATTTACTCCACAAATATATTTATCTCACACTAAACACTTGTCACAGTCTTAAAATCAGATATTTTACATAGCTCTATAAACTTAATGTTCTAGTTATATAAGAAGCTTAAATATGTTGGAAATAAATATTGATTTCTGGAGTTCAGCCACCATAAGGGTGATGGCTGTAAAAGACTCTCACAGAAGAATAAATAATATTTACTTTTCCCTACACAGACCCTTGTTCTAAATTATTGAACAAGTGACATGTTTGAATTAAGCACATAAAAATGTGCATCTTTCTGTTTCAGTCTTTACTATCAGCACTAAAATTTTCTCTAGTAGCCCAGATATACTCCAAGCAATAGGACGTGAATATTTGTAGAATATAAACAAAATATAATATATAACAACATATAAAATGTTTAAACTTTGATTTGCAGAGAAATGGAGATTAGGTTATCCAGCTAGAAAAACAAACAATTTGAAGACTCTTTACATAATTGAAAAACTTAACAAAACACAAACCAAGACTTTTAAAAGGAAATCCTATCACCCATGCCATAGCAGGTGTCATCATTTTAATAAAGATGAATTTCCCTGAGTGTAGGAAACAGAGGAGTAAAAACTTCTGCAGAGGATGGACGATTCGATTTACAACCCTGGAAGAAGCTTGGGCTGGTGTAATAACAGAGACATATAGACCTTAAGCAAGAGAATTACAAACCTATGTTCCTAAGTAAGAATATGTATTGGGTGTTATGGTGAAGGGTTTTAAGTATGGTCATGTGATTTTAGAGTTTAAGCTAAGAATTTAGATGTTACAATAGAAGTGTATGTGTGTACGTGACCTAAAGAATTATTGGTTAAGAGACAGTCGCATTGCAGTAAAAAGTACTACAGGTGATAGGTCATAAAGTCAAACGAAACAAAGTTTCATGTTAGATGCTTATTGGACTAGAAAGTTATAAACTGCCATGTAATCTCGAGTCTTGTGACTTTTCCTCATTATGGCAACTTGTTAATAAATCTCACGACCTCCAAGACTGATGCCTTGTTTGTTATTTTAAGTACAAATCATCTTATCGATGCAGTCCCATCCCTTATTAATGAATGTCGGCAGTATTTGAATTTAATTGAATTGATAAGCAGAGAAAAAAGAGAAGTAGAGCTCTACACCTGAGGTTATATTTGACCAGTGGAAGATGATAGTATAAATAAATTCCTCGTTTCACACAACCCTTCTTGAAGCATCTTTTTAAGATGGACAGCCAGCAAGGTTTTCCCCACCTGACAGGACATTTCTCATGGTTTTCACTTTGAAGATGAGGGCCAGCCATAGACATTAGACATTGGCATTGGTACCTGGGCAGGGGAAATGTCCATTTTAACTTTTGGTTCTGATGTCTCTGGTTTCCCCTGCTGCTTTACAGTGTTTTCAGTGCCAAGAACTTTTCCTTTGTCTTATGGATACATGCTGCTCAAGAGGCAGACAAAAAAAGTGAGTGATCTTAGCCTTGACTGAGCAAGACTTGGAAGGACATGTGGATCTGATATGGACTTCCTTCACTGGGACAAAAGAAAGAACTTGGTTTTCACTGACCAACTTCATTCTGCACAGTTTTTTTATTCACTGCTTACTATATTTCTCTCTGTGGTGTAAAAGGCACTTCTTCCAGAGCCTAAAGCCATTAAAATTTGGCATTCACTGTATGTTCTGCCCCACCTCCTCACCAAAAACCCCAAAACAGGCTGACATAAGCATATAGCCTCAAACTCAATGCTATGGATTCAGTGCTGTAAATACATGCTTCCCTGGAAGGCAGTGGCAGATGAAGGGGCTGCTGTATCCACAGGGCAACTGGTTTCTACTTCCCCCTAGTTTCTTCTGGGTTCCTGCTGGTAAAGTCTAGGCATGCGTTTAAAACAGATTTTTTGACATTTTTACATCTTACTCTGGCACCATGCGTGTAAGCACAGTTCATAAACCAGACAACGTGACGTATTCAACTCACACACATCCCAACAGGGAGCCAACCCCAACAGGAAATATGAAACCTGCAGCATGCTGTCAGGCAAGGCAGGCAGCTAACAGTGACTCTACAAAAGTGGGAATCGGCAATATATTTTCATTTTGGCATCTTTAATGAGATTTGCATGTCTTTTAAATTACAGTTAAACACTGTGTCTTCCAGGTTCTTTAGATAAGAAATAAAAAAGATTTCCTTGTTCTGTATTTAAAGGTAATTGATTTTCAAGCTTCCTGCCATTATCCATGCTAGAGTCGGACTTGCACTGTATAGTATGCAAAGAGGGTCCCTGAACTAGTCTGAAGTTCAGAAAGCAGCAGTATACTCTTCTCCAGCTCTGCTTTTCTGGAAGTTCAAAGGAAATCTTGTGACTGGCAGCAATTTTCAACACTGCTGGACTGCATTGGAATGATAATTGGAGATACTAGTTCTTGAAATAAATACTTTGTACCAATGAAGCTCTCATAAAAGACTTGAATTCATGACTTTCCTAATGAGCATGTGCCCATAAGAGGCTGTATAATGATAAAGAGCTTTACTGATCAAAGAATTTGCCTATTTTACTGCGCACTTGTAACTGCATGTCAGTAATATGACCTATCTTCCCTATCAAATTTAAAGACCATAATCTTATACAAAAACCCAAAATCTTAATTTAGGAGAGCTTATAAATATGTGCCTTAAGTTTAAAAAAGTCTTAAGCATAATAGAAATATGTTGACTCTAGCTAGTTACGCTCCTTTAGAAACATGCTTATATTTTGGAAAACAGGCAGAATTAAGCATGTATCATCATTCATCTTGTCTGAGAAAATGAATGAAAGGAGAAACTAATAGAAAGAAAACTTTAAGAAAGATTTTCCCAAATTTTATAGCCTCTTAGAATCAGGGCTTTTCATTATTTTTTCATACATTTGGTTTTAGTCACGTTCCATGACTAAATCTTCCTGTAGTTAATAGTAATGTCTAAATTTTTGATCAAGATACATGTTTTTAATTTTTAGTTGAGAAATAGAAATTGGAAATGTCCTCTTTTTATTTCTGTTAAATTTTGTAACAGTTCATCACTCTTTTACCCTAAAATTACGATGCTGTCATAGTCCTCTTAGATTCAAATGTAACAGTAACAGTCTAAGCAATGGCAAAGCAATGAGAGGAATAGGAAGTTTATGAAAAAACAATAGAAAATGGCAAGACTATAGAGTTACTTTTCGAGATTTACTTAGAGGATTTCCTCATGTATTATATCTATATATCTTGTTTCAAAATGAAAAGTATGTGTGAAGGAGATCCACCTGCATAAATTCACATAACTATTCAGTATTTCATAACCTTTTAGTTCATTCCCCAGTAACCCCAAAACTGATCCTAATTTGCAGCTTATTCAAGTAACAATCATAGCAATCAGTTGGAAAAATTAAATTAACTACTTATCTCTGTTGTACTCTTTGAAATTCAAGCAGCCAAAGACACAAGATTTAGGAGTATGAAAGACAATTATTCTACGTTACGTTTTAATTAGCAATCTAGATTTCAGCAAAACCAGCAAGTAACCATCATAATCCTTTCATTTCTAATGCATACCTAAAGGAAAATAAAGCTTTCTCTAGAGACTAAAAAATGTTTTGTTCAAGGAAAACCTTATTTCCAGCCATAGGAATTATGATGGAATTTTTTACATGTGCTTCTCAAGCAAGTACCTAGATGTACTTGGTTCTCCAAAAATTCTCAAAAAATTTCACCGCAACCATAATGATAGAAACTCGCTTTAATTTAAGCTTATCCATTCTGAGATATTCATAAGAATGTACTGAAAATACATTTATTTTAGAGTTTGGGATGAATGATTATCTAAAGATATGAAAACATGGAGAAAGGATGAATAATTTTTTTCTTTCTAATATATATCTCAATTTTTTATTTTATTATTATTCTTCCCACTATACAGCTCCCTAGATTAGGAAACACATTGTGTTCACCTTTTCTCTAGCTCTTGAAACACATTCTTTTGAATTGACTGCAATGCCCAATTCTCTCTTCAAAGAAATCATATATTTAAACTAATTACTAATGTAGACATTTCAGCCACTGCTTATTATCAAAGTAAATAGGTTATTCTACTACATACAGTCATCCTTATGCTGAGTAAATTATTAAAGCTCATAAGTAGTATTTTCCTTGGTATTCTTCATCTTAAATTCCAAATACTATGGCTGAATGTCCATGTCTTGGAGGTCAAAATGAACACTGAGAGATATTACCAAATAGGAAACAAAAAACCCCTCAACTTTTTCTTCATAATATGAGAAACCTTTTACCTTTGCTTGACAAGGTGGAATAGACCTTAGGAATGGATAGCAATGTGATGTCATTTCACATACTTTTATATCTGTGTTGTACTTGAGAGGAGGAGAAGTGGTATATATTTTTAAAAATTTAATTTATTTTCAATTTTCCTCTGTATTAAATCAGCTTTTCTTCCTACATCACCAAAAAGAGGAAAGAATCAAATCAGAGAGACTGGATATAGATTAGCACAGCTATGGAGATAATGCATGTATGATATCGAGTACAAAGATCCTGAGGATGATTGCAAAGTGGGGCACTCTGCCTTATGGACTACTGGAAAACAGCTTCAAAGAGAAATAAAGCTTAAAACAGTCTTATCTATCACACTTATCAATGGTTCCCTTTCTACATAGTTTCTCAGTTCTTGAATTCATTCTGAAAGCGAGGAGATATTCACCCAAATTAATCAATGAGCCAGGTAACAGAAACATAAGGTGATTAGCTTAAGCTGGACGATTAAGCTTTTGAATGTCTGGATTTGGGGAGCTGAATCACTCTCTTTGAAACTGTTTCCAGCAGTGTAACTCCAAGTCCTTGCTAAGCCTTGCTTAATACTAAGCTACATGATTTTAATATTTATTTCTCACCTCCATTCCCCTCAGCCTCCCCGTCCAGTGTTTAGGGATATAGTGGAGAGGGGCAAAGCTAAGAAAGTAAGTTTGTGCTCTAGAAAGTGAGTGTGGGATCTGCATCCCTGCAAGACAACTCCTTGCTGGTAAATAGATGTGAATGCCCAGCTACTGTGGTTTGGAGGGAAAGTTCTGACCAGCAGCAGGCCCTTGTTCCTCCTGCAAGCAAGCAGGGTTCAGTTTCTCTATTGACATCCATTTCCAAGCAACCAGCAAATGGAAGATCTTTTACTACAGACTATTAAGCTTCAAAAAAAGACTATGCAGCCTTTCAACTCTTTTATATGTAGTTAATGTTTTGAATATTTTATAACAGCCATCAAGAAGTTGCAAGATACTAATCATCCAGAATATTACGTTTGTGTAATTTTGTGGTCCTGATTCAAGTATCTTTTTCTCGTGATTTTCTTTCAGTTTATTAAACATGTTAATTATTATAAAAGAAGAATTAGGGGTTTGCTTTCAGGAATTTTTTCTGAATCTACTTATTAGTTTTGTTGGGTTTGTTGTTTGGCGTTTATTTTTAATCTTTTCAAATGATCACTGCTGTTTTCCAAATAAAAATCACCAGCCTCAAGTATTTATAGCAGAAACATAGCAGAGTGAAAAGCTGAGAGTTTTCAGGCAATATAAAAAAAAAAAACAACAAAAGCTGTTTTCACATGTACAAGATACTTACATGCTGTTTTAGGTGCTCCATTGAAAGAGCAAGTTAAAATCAGACACCTCAAAGGTTCTCAGACAAAAAACTTGTCAAGCTGTGATGTCACATGCATCAGGTCCTTTGTCTTGGCACTGCTCCTGAGTGATTATGCTGGCCTCAAAGCTCATTTTCTGCACTTGAAGTTACCTTTATTTTTCCCATGTGCGTTATCTAATACTTATAGAGACATTAATTTCCTCAGCCATTTCTTTTTTCCAGGTCCCATTCTCTCATGGAGCCCTGCAGCTCTTTACAGCTGGCACATGGCATCACCTCATTGATAGATCATTCCACAAAATTTCAGGGAATCCTTCACCAAAGAATTTAACTAAAGTAAACAGCCTTGGTATCATAGAAAAGATTCTTACATGAATAAACACTGACCTAAAAGACAGAAAAGTAAGTAGACATAAATATTTAACTTTTGCAGTGAAGAAAGGTTTCTGTCAGAGACTGAAATATTATAGTTTATGACTTAAACATTGTCATGAAGGACTTTCAGCACTGCGTTACAAAAGCTGCAGAGAATACCAGCACACCCTGAACAGGCCTTCAGAGAGAGGCCCTGGGCCGTTCGCTGATGGAAGATAAGATAAAGTAACAACGCAGAACTGGGACATTCACAGAGCACAAGCTCAGCACCCTCGGGGAGGAGATGGCAGCCCCAGGGCTATCGGCTGCCAGCTGCACAGACCCTCGCACCAAAGGCTGGGGGAGAGAGGCTTTGGGTGTGTGTTGTAAAAGCCCCTGATGAGAGGCAGTGACCGCCCATCCTCCGATGTGCAGAGCCCCAGCTGAGGGACCCTTCTCCCCTGGGGAGGGGGAAGCTCACCCACAGCAGAAGGGGTGACACGGCCCATCAAAGGGCCCCCAAAGGGGTCCCAGACCCTGCACCAGAGCACCAGAGATGATGCAAAGACCCTCAGTGTTACAATGGGCGGTGTCAAACTGGGCCCTGCAAGGAGGCACCTGGGCGTTCCCACCTGGCCCAAAGCGTACATTAACCCACGGGATTTTATACTCTGCGGCGTGTGACAGCGTGTGACAGCGTGTGACAGCGACGGGGGACCCTCACCACCAGGAGACCGGATGGAGGGGAGCAACGAGACGTCCTTGGGACCCTCGGAAGGGTGATTTGCTTCCACCTAACCCCTGTCACTCTCTCCCTGTCCCCCCAGCCCCCACGCACATTTCCATCTCTTTCTTTTTTTTTCCTCTTTCTTTCTCTTTGCCTCTTTTACTATTAAATAAAACATATCAATTTTTTGGCAACAACAGCTAACCTCGTTTGGTTTTAATCTCGTTTTTGGGAATATTTTGAACCTTCTAAGTTCTTTCCGGTTTGTACACAGAGACTTAGTTTTCTCTGCTTTTCTGGCAACAGTTTCCCTTTTACATCCTTTGTACAAAGAGTTTAAAGCAGAATGAAGCACTGAACAATTACTCTAGATGCTGGATCTGTGGTTGAAATAATATAAGAGAAAACCAGTAAAATTCATTGTCTATGTGCTGCAGTTCTCGTACCGTCTCTTCACTTTTCATTTGCTTTTTTATAGCAGCTGATCAATACATAAGGTGTTAATTGCCACCTTACAGCAGAGAGTAAAGGAAACCTGCAACCCAAGGATACAGAAGAGGCTGTTTCTCTTGAAATTCATCAGTAAATATTAAAAGTCCTTTTTAAAATTCTACTTAGAAAACATCAGGTTAACAGAATAATTTAGGAAGTCGGGAATAATTATAAAAATAATTGTGTACTAAAGTTTTTGTACTCGTTTTATGATTTCTCAGCTAAATTTTTCCACCGTTCCAACTAGGACTGCTTCTTGAGAAAATAATGACAAGGTTGGAAAGTGCCAAGTGACTATAATTATTGCTATGTTAATATCTGGATCCCAGAGAAGTTAAATTTGCAAGATCATTTAATAAAATATCAGAAATGTGGTATAAATTTGATATCATAAAAATGACAGGCATCCTTAAGTAGGTTTGGGGGGTTTTTTTAATGCTGATATAACATGTTTAAGAAAACCTTTAAATATTTTATGGTGACAGAGTTTAACCTTGCTATACTTGCCACAGTGGTGAGCAAACATTTAAAATTAATTTTATATCAAAATACATCTCTATAGCCATTTTAAATTCATATATAAGTAAATTGATTTCAGTGGGAATTATGTACTTAATCACCTTTGAGAAAGTGGGCCTCAGTCTCTAATCAAGTCTGCTTGAATATGCTAACTAAATTGTTTTGAAAGTGCTGACATTCTGGAGCTCTGCATTATCACTGGGTGTTTCTGGGTATTCTAGGTAATAACACATATCTAATCTTGTTTAAGAAAACATAGTTTGGTAATTGGCAAAACATTTTCTGTGATTACTACTGACTTTCATCTTGTAAGTATTATATAGCTGTGGATGTTTATCTGGGATGTAATCAATAAATAGTGCTGCACAATTTTTTTAATATCCTTCTAGACAAACCTATATGTAGACATCTATATTATTTGTCTCAGACTGGTGTAATATTTCCTTCCTGATGAGTTCAGCTAGTTATTTCTTTTTTTTTTTTTTTTTATTGTAGATTGTGCTTTTCTGACATCAGAATTGTATATAATAAGGCTTCATTCTTCAAGGCTCCAGGATTCTCACAACCTTGGGCTCATCATGTTCAAGAAGGTGGATCTTTGCAGAGAGATTACACTAAGTGTTAAATCATGATTTTAAGAAATTTAATATTTTAAATAACTGCATATTTTCTTCTGAATGGTTCTTCAGAGCTTTCATTCTATAGAAAGCTTTTGTGTTTTAGTGAAAGATCTGGAACTACTGGAGATTCTTTAGAGCAGATTCCTGATTCATACTGAGTTCTGCATAATGTTAGCATGAATTCAAGTAGAGAATTAAATATTAGATTGTGTATATTCTGATGAAAACCACCCTTCTACCAATTAAACTTCAACATTAGGGATTAACATCCCAATGGAAATTGTGTCTTTAAACAAAGAGTTAAACAGTATACTGGAGTAAAGGAAAATAGAGGCAAGCGTGTTCAAAAGGAGGGAGAAGAATTGGTGGGGCAGAATTTAGAAGGGACTAAATTGATGGTTTTGATATGAGAGACTTACAGACTTTCAGCTTTTTTCAAGTATAAGATTTTTTTATTTTATCCAAAACTATTGAATTAAAAATTGAGATAAACTTGGAAAAGTGAGGGAAACCTGAATGTAGATACTGGGGAGAGGCAAATAATAAGATTTCTGTAAGAAGATGATAGGGCTCTAGAGCTTCAGATACATGGAAAACTGGTGCAACACGATATATGAGATGGAAAGATAAGGAAGAGGTGTCATGCTAGGCTACGCATGAGAGGGAAGTAGGAAGGAACTGTTTATTAGAAAATACAGAAAAAATAGCCTGGTAGTAAAGAGAAAAGTCATTTAAGAAAAAAATGGAGGGTGGTGGGATAAGTGGATTAAGATGGATGTTAAAACCCGCAACAACAACAACAAGACAATTATACATGAGAGAAGAAAGAAAATCCCTGGAAAAAATAATGTGAAAAACAGAGGCACAGACCACAGATGAGGGTGAGTGGAACAGAAGATAAAAATAAATAACATTCCAGTTAGCAGGGTGTTTCTCAGTGTAAATTATGCATAAACTTTAAGCTAAAATGAATTTTACATGCTGCATGGAATGTGTTGATGCACACAGAGTCTTATCTGAAGACCACCCGAATCAATGGTAGAAACCTCCTGTGGTTATTTATAGGCTAAAATCACACTTGTAACTTTGCAGATCCAAAACAAGAGCTAAAATTTGACCTACGAGAAACACACATATTTTGGGAGGACTTTGATCATGCCTCTGTTTAAGCAAGGTCCTTGCAAAAGCTGTGAGTGCTGCTGAATTGAGGTGCTGCAGGTGGGTCTGCGGACACACGATTGCCAAACTCAGCCCCTTGCTTGCCAATAAAGTCAACAGCTTTAATTATAATACTGTTCAAGGCTTTTGTGGCTGCCACTTTTGTGGGTATCACAAAACGTCTTGCAGATTTCAGGCAAATAATATTCTGTTGAATGAAAGCTTGAGTATATTCTCTATGACAATTGTAGCAATTCAGTATCAATCTGGCAGCATCATCTTGCTTAAAATTCTGTGCCCATTGCCATCATCAGTCTGGGTTTTTTGAGTGGTTTATAATTCAGCTATTTTAAATCATACTAGGATGAATCTCAACTTACAATTTCTTATTCTGGATGTATTTTATTCTCACAATATTGCATTTAAATTGTTTCATTCTCTTTTTAGGTTAGCAACTGAAAGAAATAAATGTTTCAGGAAATACTGTTGCTGGCTTTTTACTACATAGTACTTATTTTAAAAAGGAGCCTTCACTCATATTACATCGCCAGCTCAGACAATCAGGAGAAACGAATCCAATACCCCTTGTGAAATTTGTCAATGTATTCTTTTACAAGTATGCTATCATTGCAACAATAGCTTCACTGCATGGCAGGTTCCCTGCTTTTGTCAGGAAGAAAAGAAACCTTTATATTCAGCCCAATAAGATTTTAAGGCAGTTCTTTGCTTAAATACCTCTGTCTGTTCTGGGTGGGGTATTTTAGATTTGAATTTCCAGTTTCTGAAACGTACACAGGAATTCTAAGCTTCTTATTCTCCAAATGTGCTCTTTCCCACTACCAGTTTCCAGTCACTGTTACACAAGTAGCCACATACATTTAACTAGCTACCACATTGAGTGAACAAATACTCATATTTGTCCTTCTGGAAAACATCATCTTTATAAAATAATGTAAACAATCTAAGGGCTTGTATTTTAGAATCAAGATGACTTTTGCTGTGATCCTTCACTCAAACGAAAGCAATAGTTAAGTTACACTGAAAGATACTTAATGCCATGCCAGGCAGTTCATGACCAGTGTCACCTCTTCCTTAGGAAGCAGTTTTTACCTTAACTGCTGTTCTGATCCTTTCCTATTTTTATATAAGCCATTTGATAAATGTTACCCACTACTGGGGAATATTCTACTTTGCTGTTGTTCGCTTTCAAAAGAAGTTTCTTTGAACACACATTCCCCTTCACAAACACATACCTGCTCTTTGATTTTTCTCTTAGTTCACGTAGACTCATTTCACATAGAAATTTGCAAAACCTTCATTCAAAATTCAGTGAGATTCTATGGAACAGGCTTCCCAACTTTTATCAGTTTTCCATAAGCCACAAGGGCAACTTAAGCAGATAAATAAAACCAATTTTTGGATATAGTTTTTATTTCTAAATTTGGAATATTAACGGACAGGACACACTACATGCCATCCTAGGAAACAATTAAATGTATGTATTTATGTAGTGATGTACATGTATAAATTTATATATATATGTATACAGGGACATAATACCTCTCTGTATGGTCCAAAATACACCAGGAAACTCCTATCCAATACTGAACAGATGGAAAGGCAGGTTGGTTTATTCCTTGGGCAGTCAGACATTGCTCTTAAAGTCAGAAGCAGAGCTTTCCACTGATACTTACAAACTGTTTTCAATTTTCAAAGCATTTAACTATAGTTTAAACCATATAAACCGTAACTATTTGGGCCTCCATGAGAGAATTCATTAAAGATCCATCACGATTTTACAAATGGTTAGGCAGAGAGGTTCAGCCAGTTATCCCAAGATAAATGCATTATTATTGAAATCAGACTTAAAAGATCACTCCTGGTTAACTAGTCCAAGGAAATGCATCAATTACAGCTCAGTTCTATCGAACCAGCCCAGAAAATATTACAGGACAGCAGGTGACACCTACCCTAACTTAAAACCATGCAACTTTAGTGAGGCTGTACAAGTCAAGGTAAAATTAGATCAGAGAGTTGCATCTAGACGAAAGGAGGTTGGAGTGAGGTGGGGGTGAGCCTCTTCTCCCAGGCAACCAGTGACAGCACAAGAGGAAACAGACTCAAGTTGTTCCAGGGAGGTTTAGATTAGATATTAGGCAACATTTCTTCACTGGAAGGGTGATCAGGCATTGGAGTAGGCTGCCCAGGGAAGTGGTGAAATCACCATCCCTGGAAGTGTTCAAATGATGTGTGGATGTGACGTGGGGACATGGCTTAGTGGTGAACAGGGCAGCGTTAGGTTATTGGTTGGACTCAATGATCTTAGAAGTCTTTTTGAACCCAAACGGTTCTATGATTCTATGAATAGGAATAACAAATGACAAAGAGAAGGTATAATTCTAGACATTTTACAGGTAAGAGAAATAGATAATCTATACTACAGAACATTAAGGCTTAAAGCACTTGAGAGATAGAAAAGGCTAATTTAAGGTTGATTTCATTGTCTCACTGTGTGCTCTTTCTTTTACAAATCAGGTTTGCATCAATCAACTAAGTGCAGTTCTAAATTTATTATGAATCCTGTTTCAATCAGTGTAGAGGATAACATCACAGAACAAGAAATATTTTTTACCAGAAGATACTCAATGCTTTCTTATTTTTCTCCTTATTGTGAAATTTGAATTACTGACAGACTTACTTTCTGAAATGTCATAGCATATTTAGATTATCTCATACATAAAATATTTCTGGCCAAATATAAAGAAATATAGCAAATATAAAACCAAGAAGACCAAAATTGTGCAGAATTTTTTAATAGGTGGTGCTATGATTTCTTATGTGTGATGCATGGGAAGTGCTAGTACGCATGCCAAAAAAAGCTGTCAACTGAGAAATCTTGGCTGCAGATGATAAAACAAGTGGTGTGTAACACAGAGGTGAAGACCTTTTCTCTGGCTTTCCTCGCGAACAAAAATTACTTCGAGAAAATTAGGTAAGTCTTATACGAACATTAGCAATAAAACTGGTGGGTACCAAATAGTTTCACAGCGTGGCAAGAACTCTGAAAAGGTCAGTTTCCTACTATTTGACTTAATAAAACTCTGTGATTTAAAAAAAAAAAGAAAAAAAAAAGTAAAGCACTTTAGAAAACTCAAGATATTTTTCTCAAGCTGATTTTTTCTAAAGAGTAATTTTTCCTACTACTGATCAATAGTACTGGGAAAAGAGGAGATTCGTCTACTGCTGCCTATTTTCTTCTTCTCTAATACAAATGTGACCCTTAACTTGTCAAGGGCTTAGTCACTTTTGTCTTCTCCTACACAGCATTACTGAAACAGTATGAACAAAAAATTATTGCAGCAGCTACAAAAGAATTAGATAAGAAAAAAATATTAGTCATTAGAAAATGTTTTTGGATAAGTACATTTCATTAGAGGATAAGATCTCAAATAAATTAAGGGCATTACTTAGGCATTCCTGTTTCATAAACAATGTAACTGCAACAATAAAAGGGACCAAATGCAATTATTAATAGCATCTGCCATATTCTCAGCCAGAACAAACCCCTGCTTCTGTACATTCCACTTATATAAATTTCAAAGGTAAGGACTCGTCTATTTTCAGAATCTTAGAAAATCACAGTATGATCTACTTATCTGCAAATAAGCTGTGGTTCCAAAAGGAGCCTGAATAGATTAGGTCTCAGTAGGGCTTCATTCTAACATAACTTCACACACTTTGTCAATAGAAAGGATTTGTGTTTTTTTTCTTGGAATTTCCAGAACAGAACAACATGCTATGAATGCTTGGGGGCACAATTAAAAGTGTATTTCATGAAAGCCAACCTTATTTTAAAAGGAAAACAGATTATAAACTCGCAAATGCAACTCTGGGACCCATATTTACTTGTGGGTATAAATTACCCATGCTATGGTACTCCATTTTATATGCCTACATATAAATGACAGTATTGAAAATATCAGGTATTATGTGTCTAAATGTGTTCAGAGGGGATGTAGAGAAAGGACCCTATAAATGGGTGTAGAGAAAGGATCCCATAGACTAGCAGTCAAGGAAAAAAAAAAGAGAAAAATCTTTCTCACCTACTTTACAGAATGAGTACTAATTATTAACCTCCAAAGTATATAATAAACCTACTGAAGATTTTCATTTCATTGTTGTCATCACCAATAGGTCATGTTAAGTATAGCTTTAGGCTTTTCTCCTTTAATGTACTGCATGTTGAAAATTGAGCACAAGAATGCATTAAACTTCCAAATTAGTATATATATTTATTGATTATTTTATTTCAGCTGGGGTTATTAACAATCAGTCATACAAGGAGTAGTTTTAAGCCTTTTTTCTTCCCTAGCACTGTACTAAACACAGGAACACTGAATAAGCCTTCTGCTACATTTCAAGTTCTATAGCACAAAAGTTTATTTTGAAATAAAGGGATAGACACATCCATCTCTGGAGAAACAAAATCAGCTCTGATGCAGGTAATTTTGATTCAAGAAATCCAGAAGCTGTAAACTAAAACTAGCAAGTTAGGGTTGAATACAAGTTGTAGAAAGATTTGTCAGATGCTACAGCCAAGTAAAGATTAGAGCCAAAAAAAAAAGACTAAAAATGTTCTTTCATATTTTCTTCCATGACTCAAAGCATTCTGCTTTCATTCTTGCCTCCCAGTCCTTCTTGTGCCCCTGACAAGCCTCATCAGTAACTTCACACTGGGGCCTGGGAAAAGATTCTCCTCTTGAAAAATGCCATTAGCTCCCATATCTAGAGCTTATGCCAAAGGTCAGCAAGGGAGGCCTAGACAGGCCACAAGAGCTGACTACACATATTCCAGGGCAAAAATAGGAAATGATGGGACTTGGATATATGAAACCTACCTCTAACTTCTTCCACTGCTTGTACTATTCAGCAGCTTCTTCTCACTCCTCTCTTCCCTACTACTCAGCCCTTCTCCTTTCTAGCAATCCAAGCTACTTTTCCCTTGCTCCTTCCCTCCTAATCCTCCTTTAGACCTTCCAAATGTCTCCCCAGGTAAACACACCGACTGCTTTTCTTGTTAAAACTCACTGTCTTCTGGGTTTTACCTTGAGCTTAGGTTGTTTCCCTGTACTGAAAACCTCAGCCTTGGAGGAACACTTGTTATCCCTTTTCCCTTCCAGAATTCCTGTCAGTTTTTGGATGCAATTTGATACTGGCTGGTGGGGAGATACAGAAGGATGAGGTTTAACAGCTGTTGCACATCCCTTGGAGTCACCAGCACCATGTGAAAACCAGCAGGCTACAAAGCTCCTTGGCTACCCTGTCTGCCCATATGTTTTCAGGCTACACTCACGCCTACTGAGAGTACTTATCCTTTTTTCAGAAAGCTGTTGTCAATGTTGATTCTCCCTGAAGGTAGTAGGTGTCAGGTGGGAATTTGAGAAGCCTCTGTATATGAGACCATCTGGGGCAGGCTCAATTTTTGGCAATGCTAAATCAGCTGCTGCGTCCAGTCTCCTGCTGGTTCCCACTATGCAGGCCTCGGTATCCTGCCCTTCTCTCAAGGTGTGACTACAGGCTCCTACTCTCAGTCATCATGGAAAAATATATAAGTAAATAAATAAATCTGGAACAGGGGATTTTGTTACTTGGCTTATCAGGAACTTCCAGCTCATTTAACCAAAATACTGAAATCAAAATCTACATACCTTTCCCATGGAAGCTCCAACTTTCAGTGCAATTGAAGTAGAGGATGACTCCGTAAAATATTGAAGTAAAAACATTTAAATATGTTATTATACATATTACAATGTAAATCATAATATGTAAGCCTAGAATAGTTTTACCCTGACTTCATATGAAGATGAAAAACCATAGTGCATGGGCTGAAAGACAGCCATAGCAGTATGCCCACTTTGAACAGAATATTGTCTAATTTTTTACCATTGGAGGGCAGAGCATGTAAACTCATTTTTTCCTAACTAGATTATTAAAAAAAAAAAAAAGCCGAGTTAAAATGAGATGAAATGTTCATCTTCCCATCAGAAAATATGATTGTGAAGTTGTTAAGTGCTGCTCTACTGCTATATTAATGATAATGAGATTCATACAATTTCTTCACTCTTACAGCTTTTCATTTCCATGTGATACTATAGCCCACTCAGTCCTATCAGTGGCAGAGGTTGTATCAGTTTATGTAAAAGTAGCAGCCTCATTTAGAGGAATAAAAGTTGTTTATGTTGGTTTGCTTTTACAGAGGCATATAGGATAAATAATTAACCCAGTGCCCCCTTTCCTGCTTGTTTAACATTTGTGCAATTACCCAAAGCTCTGATGGTTCCAGAGCCATGACAGTCATGGCAAGAAGAAGGGTTACATTGAACACCCACTAAAAGCTGTAGACATTGGTGTTAATGCAGGAAGGCAACACAGGCAGCACTATCTGCTTGTTTCCCACTCACCCACACCTACTTCGTTTATTCTTTCAAGTTTGTAAAACTACATCTTTTTATGAGCTGTGGGTGGTACTTTCATGAATGTGGCATCTGTTAAATGGAGACAAAAAGATACAAATATTCAAAAGAAAGCAGAAACCCCATGTGTCTCACTTGTGTCTTTAGTATTTTTTAACTCATCTATATTTGGAAGAAAGCATTTGAGTGTCTTTTAAATTTTTAGAACCAATTCTTTTCTTCAGGTTGCAAAAATCCATATATCCTATTTGCAGGTTAGTATCACCTATTGACCAGGACCTGAATGTCTGTGCATTAGAGCTTTGTACAATTGAGGTGTATCCTGAGACTGTCAGATGATGAGCTACACATATAAAGGTATTACACAAATTCTGAAGCAGCTTCTTTTAGTGTTTCTGGATTGTTAAATTGAGTCATCTAGGATCTCTTTAGTCAAGTTTAATTCCAATGGTTCAGATTACTGGTCAATATAGTTCTCAACATTGGCATAAACTGTACTACTGTTCTTCCAAACAAAAAGCTCAGACAAAACAATGTCTGCAACTTACTGAAAAATTCTATGTGCTGTTGTATTTCCAGATTAATTGAATAGAAATTATTTTTTCCTTTGAGAAGATATTAAAGTTCTGAAACCATCAGGTTACTACTGATCTGAGCTCTAAGCACAGAAAAGAAATGTAGCCTAGATTGAGGTAGGAAATTAATTAAATGCTTTTCACAGTTACTTGATTTTATTTAGCTCACACCTTCTCTTGATCAAGAGAAACTGTTTTTTCCCCCTCCTTTTTTCCTACATATTTGCAGCTAGAGTCTGGTTCTGTGTGTGCTGGTGTCACTGCCATGGATGTAATGCAACACGATGCATTTTAGTATTAAAACTCCATAGCTGGACACACCACTTGCTTAAATAACCTTGTTTCTTGGAGGAAGGAAATTATCTGGTTTTTCTAAATTATTCCAAGACAAAGAAACTGCTGTGTTGGTTGCCATCACTATCACTTTGGACTAAATTATTTTTTATTTCCATAAATTAGAGGACTGGAGGTACTCAGTGTACTCATCTAATTCATCTTTTTGCATAACACAAGTCATGTGATTTTTCTGATTTGGCTCCGTTTAAATCAGACTGCCTCATTTAGAAATAGCATCTAAACCTGATTTTAAAATTACCAGTGATGACCAGTCAACCAAGTCACTTAGTTGGCTTTCCAGTTAAATGACCTAATTTTATTTTGCTTTTAGGAACATCTAATATCTGATTTCAATGCACCTATGAACTGCTTCCAGCCTCCACTCATATTTCTGTCTGCTGGATTGAAGAACACATTATCAAGGTTTCCTCTCCCATGTAATGAGTACAGACATAGTCTGATCAAATTACTATTTACATTTCCTATTTACAAATAAACCACATAAAATCATAGATTTTATCCCTTAAAAAAAAAAAAGTGTTTCAATCCTTGAAATAGGTTTTTTAGTTTTTCATTGATCGCTTCCTATTTTATTAACAAACCTCAAAAACCGTTCATGACAGAGCTGAACAGACTCTTCAAAGAATGACGGGAAAATTCGGGTGGGAAGGGATCTCCAGAAGTCTCTACTCCAACCGGCTGCTCACAGCAGGATCAGCTTGGCCAGCAGTCTGTGCTGCTCAGGGCTTTATCTCGTCAACCTTGAAAATCCCATGGACATCTTCGACTCAGGGCTCAGAGCCTCAACCTTAAACACTTCCAGGGAAACCTGGGGAAGTTTTACCACTCTCATTGTCAAAAAAATTAGTTTTTCCACACAGTCTAAATCTATGCTCTGTTAGTTTAAAAATATTACCTCTTGTCCTATTTCCACAGGCTGTACTAAAAGTCTGTCCCCATGTCCCTGTCTTTCCTATAATCCCCCTTCAAGTATTTAGAGGCCACACAGAGGTCTTCCCAGAGACTTCTCTTCTAGAGGCTGAACAACACGGAATCTTTCTGTCTTTTCTCATAGGAAAGATATTTCATTCTTCTAATCATTTTTGTGGATCTACCTTTGAACCACTCCAGCAGGTCCATGTCCTTCCTGCGCTGGGACCCCAGAGCTGGATGCAGCACTGCAGGTGGGGTCTCACCAGAGCAGAGGGGCAGAATCCCCTCCCTCCGCTGCTGCCGACGGTGCTCTGGATATAGCTCAGGACATGTTTGGCTTTCTGGGCTGCAAGTGCACATGGCCAGAGCATGTCCAGCCTCTCCTCCACCAGAATTCGCAAGTGCTTCTGGGCAGGGCTGCTCTCCATCTGTTCATCCTCCAGCCTGGATTGACACCAGGCGTTGTCCTTACCCAGGTGCAGCACCAGCACTTGGTCTTGTTAAACCTCACGAGATTTGCATGGACATGCTTCTCAAGCTTGCCCAGGTCCCACTGCATGGGATCCCATCCCTCTGGCATGCCAACCACATCACTCTGTCTGGTGTCATCCTGTTGACTACATCCTTGAACAGATGGAATTTTGCTTTCATAAAACTCACGGTCCTGATTCTTGCCTTTCCCATATTCCTCAGGACTGTGAATTCCACCAGCTCATGATCACTCCAGCCCAAGCTGTCTGGAAGCTTGATGTTCCCAATTAGTTCAGTTGTGTTGGTGACCAACAGATTCAGTATCCCATCTGCTCTGGCAGGGCTGTCTGTTACCCTAAGGGTCTGTCTGTTATACCAACCTTCTATTCCATGGGGAGGAGGTCATGAAATGGGGCATGGGGCTTTCTGACCTTGGGAACACATCTGGTGTAAATGAATCACCATCTACGTCATCAATTAACTTACCTTTGACATCCAGAGCCTCACACCCGTTGTACGGAAGGACCTGGAAAGACAAGGTGGGCAGGGTTCACCTGGCACCCTGAACATGT
Organism: Falcunculus frontatus; assembly: GCA_013398115.1. Classification (NCBI taxonomy): domain Eukaryota; kingdom Metazoa; phylum Chordata; class Aves; order Passeriformes; genus Falcunculus; species Falcunculus frontatus. The sequence continues at coordinate 138,721 of VZRV01007590.1, forward strand.
ATATGCCTCCATTCACTCCCTTTATTTAAATTATTGCATTCTGTCCAGCAGCGGGAGAATACAGGATGCTCTTGATGTTGGTTTCCTCCCTGGTGGGTGTTCCTGTTTCTGCCTGTGTTGGTTTTGGCTGGTGTAGAATTAATTGTCTTCATAGTAGATAGGAAGGGGCCGTGGTTTTGATTTGTGCTGGAAACAGGACTGTGAATACAGGGATATTTCAGTTAGTGCTGAGCAATTCTTGCACAGTTGAGACCTTTTCTGCTCCTCAACCACCTAACCAATGAGTGGTTGAGTAGGGACAAAGCCAGGACAGTAGACACCAGCTGACCCAAGGGATATTCCAAACTGAGCAGGTAAAGCTGGTGGAAGAAGGAAGTGGGGAGACATTTAGAGCGATGGTGTTTGTTCTCTCAGGTCATTGTTACAGGTTGGAACCCTGCTTTCCTGGGAATGGCTGAACACTTGCCGGCCCATGGGAAGTGGTGAATTAACTCCTTGTTTTGCTTTTCTTGCTTGTGCAGCTTCTGCTTTACCATCTTTACCTCAACCCAAGAGTTTTCTCACTTTTACTTTCCTGATTCTCTGGCAATGCCACTACAGCGGAGGAAGTGGGTCAGAACGCCACACCACCCTCGCAGGGAAGAATTTCTTCCTAACATGTAATTTAACCTGTCCTCTTCCAATTTAAACCCATTCCCCTTTGTTTTGACACTACATGTCCTTGTAAAAAGTCCTTCTCCAAATCTCTTGTAGCCCCTTTAGGTACTGGAAGGTGCTATAAGGTCTCCCAGCAGCTTTCTCTTCTCGAGGCTGCAGTCTCATCAGTAGCATATGGCATTTGGCACTTTGGATTGTTTGGGAGACGGAGTAATTAGAAAGTAAAACATCTTCCATAGTGTAGAAAATAATTTATCAAGTACTGAAGTGATTGAAAAGTTGAAATGTGCTGTGTACCGTTGAGTGCAGTGCCTTTGAAAACTTATCCTGAGTAAGACAGACTGAACTATCTGAACAAGAAATCTCAAAGGCATCTTGATATTAAGTCAATATTTATTATATTGAATTTCTCCCTGTTCTGAAAATCTGTGTAGTGGCAGTAAAGATCAGTCCATTCTGTAGGGAAGGTCATCTCTGATAACATCTCTCTTCAGAGGACCAAAATAAGACTCCTAAAGGAAACAAACTTAAACCACATCTTTTGTAGGATGCTACATTAAAAGTATTTTAGAGCTGAGGAACTTCAGAAAACTGATTGCATGCTGCACATGGATGTACAAACATTTGAGTAGTGGCCCTGATAAGCAAGGCTCAAGTCCTTGATGGGAATGTTTACTCAATTCATGATAAGAGGACTGTTAGTACCACACACAAAATATGTACAGGCCTAGAGGAACATGTACACGCATTGTAGAAACACACTGGCTCACACCTTTCGACTCTTGCTTGACTGCAGCTCAAAGAAGATTATTTAGTTACTCCAAGACCTTCTCAGCATTCCCTTTACTCTTCTGGATGCAACATCCCATTTTTTTATTTCTGAGATGAATTTGCTTACCTGTGGCACTCTGCAGGGCCAATTCGTGATACAATAGCTTTGTGAAGAGCAAAATTTGACACAAAATGTTCTATGAGCCTAGAGTTTTTCAAGATTAAATCCAGGTTTTGCCACACTGCAGTAAGCCTGACTGACTTGCAACTTTTCATTAGTGAGAGGTGAGAACTTCAGAATCTGAGTGCTCTAATCTCTATTTACTATTGGTCATTTCTAATGTATCAGGCAAAAAAAAAGTATAAGCTAAAGAATTTATAAGGACTTTATGTTATGAAAATAAAGTTTTACTATAAGATATGATAATTCATACTGTACTCATAATTAAATAGTAAGAAAAAATACATTCCTGCAGGAAGTTAAGATTTTAAGCACTGAAATTACTGCATTTGCTCAAAGGTATTCAGAAGTAGTGAACGGAAATTAATCCATCATTTATAACAGAGAAGAAATGAAAGCATTCAAAGGAAAACTAATTTTAAAAATTTTAATGCTGATTTATATTTTAATTATATAATGCTTATTTACAATTATAATTATCCATGTGCTTCTAAGAAGAGTGGCAGTGTAAAGGAAATGGGTTATAAATATTCTCACATGAAAGCTAGAAACTAGGCATTTAAACAGAAATTCCTCTGTGATTGCGATGTGACTTCTTAAAAATGCAGCATTAATTTATTACCATACATATATCCCCATAAGACAGTCATTGTAAAACTGCATTTTTAGGGAAACATTAGGTTTTGGTTTACGTTGTTTTTAATTTTGAAAAACTGTATGCATTTCCAGGAGCTTTTCATCTTGCCCTATATTGTCACATAGGGAAGTTGTTGCTGTTATGTAAGCACCGGATTTAACAAATTTCCTTCCCACTTTATTTGCTACTTCTCTCCTTCCCACAGAGTTTGGCAGTGTCTCTTTCAGTCTAGTTTTTGGTTCTTTTTTCCCCTTTAACTCCCCTTTTTGGGGAGGGGACGTGGGGTGAAGATGTCTTTTTATTTTCAAGAAAAGATTCTTTATAAATACCGCTGTGACAAATTCATTTCACAGCACAGAAGCAATCAGCATGATGCCAAAGTCTAGCTGGGAACTGAAGGGTCAAACCAGCGCTCTTCCAAAAGATCAATGGGACACACTTCTGAACGGCAAAACTCTTAACTGGCTCCATACACCACTAAAAGAAAATAAAAGATCAAATGGTAGGTTCTAAGAAGAAATAAATGTATGTTTGTTCCTTTCTGGTCCACTCTTTAAATACATCTTATGAAAAAAATACATGTAAAGGACAATAAAGAAAATACAAGCAGCAGAGATCTGTGTTCTTCTGATAAGCTGTACTCTGATTCACTGCAAACTTTAAACAGCGTAGGTAATTAACCTTATGGACAAAAAAGAATAATATACCAGGAGACAAGGTAAATACTCTCCCACTTGAATTGTTTCAAACAAGACTAGTTCTCTTTAGTGATTTTTTTTTTTTTAATTGTCATTCCAGCGGAAGGTGAGACAAATCGGGGAATTGGAGGCTAGTAATGTCTTAGGAAGAAAGGGACACTCTTGGTGTTAAAATCTAAATTCTCCAGTCAGGAGATGTATATATATTTTTCACAAATAATATTTAACTAAAAAAAAAAAGAAAAACCTTAAAAAAGAAATTTGAAAAATCAAATAGAACTCTCTGGATTTAGGCATTGATCAGATACTGTTGCTGAAACACTCTCAATCTTACTCCTCTGATTGTTGGCATACAGTAATATATTGACTGGATTGTACTGGGCCAGCTTCCAATTTCTTTCTGCAGTATGTTTCCTAGGTATTTCCTGCTGATTTTAAAATGAGATATTATTTAAACCTCCTCTATATGTTACTGGAAGAAAATTTTGATGTCCTAAATGTCTGACAATTTTAACATCTACTGTTTACTTGCATGTGTCGTACATTAAGGAAGGAAAAAAATTTGCTTCAGAAGCCATTCAAGGTCTTTCTGGTTTACAGTCTTTTTAGCCTAAAGTAATTGTGAGTTTTAAAGGAAAGTTCAGCCACAAGTCTACTTATTGAATGAGGTTGGTTTAGTTTGTTGTACTTTTTTTTTTTTTTGCCAGTCCAGGTTAGTCAGATTTTATCTCACCAAGAATTGCTGACAGAAAAGATTGTATGTTGTTTCATCATCAGTATCAGGGATATAATATGTTCTGTGATTAAAAAGTTTTCACTAAAAAATTCCAGAAAGATGTTTCAGTATTTTGTATTACAATTTTAAAGATCTATAACTGTGCCAGAGAAAAAACCTAAACCTATAACATTTTGGTTTGAGATCTGCCTTTCCCTGCAACTAGGAAAACACATTTCTAACTTCCTTTCCCTCATAGATTGCACACATTTGAAACTAAATAAAAGTACACAAAAGACTGAAAACTCGCTGGTATATTTTAATCATCCCACAAAGCAAATTTATGAGGAGAACACTGATGAATGGGACATGCTTTAGTTACAAAACAAATGGCTGAGCAAGAAAAGAATCTAGAACATCAGAAGACCATTGATAAAAGAGATTAATAACTTCAAATAGTAAGTGTATATCCAAATTCATACTTAAAAGCCCTCAAATTTTTACTTACTTACTAAAACTTCTCTTTAGCTTTTATTATTATTACCCTTTGTCCTTCTAGTCAGCCCTGAAAATGTCACAAAAGACATTACAATATCTCACTTAAATAAAAGGTTTGTTTCTCTTCCCTCCTTCCTCAAAGTAGGAATTTTTCTGGAAATAATTTGGATCCTAAAACCACTCTACTTATCAGTCTTTTCAACACAAGCATGTACATGTTCAAAGAACCTAAAACCACCTTTTGAGTACAGCTCGAATATCTCTCTTAAACAGGATGTGTCATATTTGGATGGTTCTGTAAAAGGGCTTTCTTCCTATGAGGTCTTAAGATATGTCTCATATTGCCCAACACAAAGCTTAATTTGGATTGTGAGAAGAAACAGAGTATTTTTTCTTCTTAAGTTCTCACAGCACAAAAGTTCTTCTCCTCTTGGGTGTCACATATCATCACCAGCATCAGCTAGAATCTTAGACACATAAATCAAAAAGCTGTCAATTCTTCCAAAAACATTTTTATATAGTGACAATACAATTTTCGTGCCTGACAACATAATGAAACACTTCTGTATGGAAGCTGCTAGAAATGTTATTTACTTGACTCAAATGACCAGCTGCAGAAATTTTAAGGAGTTTGTCAGGGATCTCCACTATCTTCTACAGCAACCTCTGGTCTAGAAGAGGATAGGGTAAACAATATTTCTTCTGTAAATAAGTACTGTCCAGGCATGGTTTATTAGAAGCTCAAAGTCAGTTAACATGTGTACTGAAATAGTGCCCATCAAAAATAAATCAGATTAAAGTGTGACCACTGCTGTAGAAATGTTTAGAAAGAGTTCCTGCTGTGAAGAGCTCTTCCTGTGTATAAAGTGAAAAGAGAAACCTTTAACCCAATTACAGCAGACCAGCCAGCTTAAAGAACCTTCTGGAAGCCTCTATGAAAGACAAGCCACAGTGCTGCATGAAGGGCACCACTCAGAGCAGGGAGGCAGCAATTAGCCAGCAAAATATTTTCCTAAATGAGATGTCTGATGTGCACATGGGACCTCACTGTCATCATCAGTGTGGCATTGGCCTGAGTTTTCCTAACAGATTGTGTTCAGGGAAGGGTTCATTCTTGATCCAGACTAAACACTTCCCACCTTCAGTGTCCATGGGAGAGGGAAAGGAGCAAACATAAACTTGTCTTCCTCGTCCTATTTCTCTAGGGTGAACAAAATGGTTCCTAGACAGATAATAAAATCATTTAGGCTGGAAAAGACCTCCAAGACCATCGAGTCCAGCCTTTGATCAAACACCACCATGTCAATTAAGTGCCACACAGTGCACAAACTGCCACATCCAGTTGTTTCTTGAACCCCTCCAGATATGGGGTGACTCCACCATGTCCCTAGGCAGACCATTCCAATGGTTAAGCACTATTTCAGTGAAGAAATTCTTCCTGATGTCCAACCTGAACCTCCCCTAGCACAGATATTTTCTTGTCCTGTCCCAGGCTAGTTGCCTGGGAAAAAAGGCCTACCTCTACCTTGTGTCCCTCAAGAGCGGGCACGTCTGTTTTCAAAGGAGTGTTCCCAAATGCAAAATATTAGGAGTACACAGAAGCAAGTCCACCTGTTTTAAAGATGCGAAAAATGGAACCAGAAAAAAATCCTTAAAAGGATCTCCTCATACATCAATGACAATAGTAATAAAGACCTGTCTCAGATCAAGTATTTTGATCACCAGAACAGAGGTTATTAATATGAAAACAAATGTAAAGAGGTTTGCTACAGCTGCATCAGGCAGGAATGGCAACAGGAAATAAAATGTACATCTGCTGTGTAATGAATGCAATAGAGATCTAAAAGATAAAATGGGGGGGGGGGGAACTAAANAAAAAAAAAGGGGGGGGGGGGGAACTAAAACAGTGATTTATTACCTAGTCAACTAAATTTAAATTTGCATTAATGTTAAATGCTTTTATGACTGTTCATGGGAACTGAAAACTATAATGAATGTCCCTAGACACCAAGAACTAGAGTTAATTCATATATAAACTATTCAGATATTCTTACTGGAACTGACAAAAATTAGTGAGCTAAAGAAAAAGCACTTTGTGAGGTCAGTCAGAAATAACACAGATGAAGTAGCAGCATGAAAGCTGTCTTAAGGAAGGAAGAACCAAAGGACCAGAAAGAATCTCAAGAAGAGGAAGGAAATAAGTAACCTGATGAAAAGAAGAATATTTAGACAGAAATTCAGGAGCTATTGTACTTAAATTTTTTCTTGATTTTTGAAGCCAATAGAGGAATGCAATATGCAAAATAAATTTTCTAAATAGCAGAATACAATACTCTCATTGGTATTGTTATTTATTTAGATTATAATGAGCTCATATCCAACTATGCCAGACTGATACTCCTCAGAACCACCAGAACAAAAATTATAAGTTTTCTCTGCCAATTCAAGCTGACAATCTGCAAGAGCAGCCATAACTCTGATTACCTGATGTAATAGCTCGCTTCCCTCTGCAGGTCAACAACCACTTTGTGTCTCAATATTCAATCCCCAAGATCCTTTCCCAGGCAAGTTTCATGTAATTAGATACCCCACCCTTCACTCAGCTGTGACAGAGCTTCTGGTGCTAGTCAGGTTTGGGGGCTTAATGTTGACACTGGAACTACAGAATAACACAGTGGTAATAAAAAGAAATAGAGTAAACCTCAGACATTAGAACTTGTCTTCAATGAGTTGTTTGGTTTTCCTTTGAAGCAAACAAGCCCTAACCACCACCCTAATTCCTCCCAAACAAACACAGCATATCCAAACAAAAACCTAATTACTTTTAAATTAATTCTGAAAAAAGATTCCCATGTACCCACATATATATATCTAGAAGTCTAGGCTGTGTAACCAATTCATAGCTCAGGTTTCCTCAAACATTCACACTGTATTAATAATAATTGTTTTGATACAGACTGGAGTAATTAGCTCTGTTTATAAGCAAGAAAATTGTCCTCACCAAAGTTTGCGTATAGAACTCTGCTTCTTTACAATTTTATTAGAATTAAGGGGGGAAAAACATTGCTTGAGTGAATATATTAACTTAACATGCACAAATAGCCCAATTGCAGAATCACAGAATCAACGAGGTTGGAAAAGACCTTTGAGGTCATCAGGTTCAACTTGTGACCTAACATCACCTTGTCATCTAGACCACGGCACTGAGTGCCACATCCAATCTTTTTTTAAACACCTTTAGGGACAGTAATGCCACCACCTCTCTGGGCAGCCCAATCTAATGCCCAGTCACCCCTTCTGTAAAGAACTTCCTCATGTCCAGTCTAAACCTCTCCTGGTACAGTTTACTACTGTGTCCTCTTGCCCTGTCAGTTGTTGCCTGTGAGAAGAGACTGAGCCCCACCTGGCAACACCCTCCTTTAAGGGATTTGTAGAGAGTGATAAGGTCTTGCCCAAGCCTCCTTTTCTCCAGGCTAAACACCATGAGCTCCCTCAGCCACTCCTTACAGGACTTGTGTTCCAGACCCCTCACCACCCTTGCTGCCCTTTTCTGGACACGCTCCAGCATCCCAACATCCTTCCTAAATGGAGGGGCCCAGAACTGGACACAGTACCCAAGGTGCAGCCTCACCACTGCCAAGTACAGGGGAAGAAT
>VZRV01007591.1:1933-141211 GCA_013398115.1 Falcunculus frontatus
TCCCCTCCCCCACCCCTCCCCACTCCCCGGCCTCATGGCTAATGTCATGCAAATAATAAGATTATCGGGATGTTGCCGGGGTGTCTGCCTCGGTGGGCTCATCCCGGTGACAGCCAGACTCGCGCGGCCCCAAAAGTCATATTTATTATTGGAGGTTTTTTCCGTATGACCTTTCCACTCCTTTTTCTCTTTGGGTCTTATTTTGACATTAAAGGGAATTTCATGCTCGTTATACATTTAGCCCAAAGCCTACAAATGTGCTGTCACCCAGTGTTCTTATGGAAAAATATGACATCACCCAAGTCAGGACAACAAAGATCATTGCTACATACATTCATGTATGTGTTGAAAGCAGAACTCTCGAAACACTGGGAAATGTTGCGGGCTGATGTGATTCATTTTCATATTCAGAGCCTCGAGACTGCAGTGCAAGGCCATCAGCGCTCAGACAGACAGGCTCCCCTTCTAAGTAAGCTCCCATTCGGCTTATTTTTCTCCAAATGCAAAACCTACATTACGTTTTTATTACTCGGCAATGTAAACAAACAAATAACAGCCTCCAGATTCATAGCGAGATGGCCCAGCATTTTTAGCTCCTGTGCTTTTTCGTTTGTTTGCTTTCTTTCAAAGTGCTGTGGGCTTACAAATGAGGTAAACTCATCAGAAAATAGTCCTAAGTCAAGACTTGCAGAGCTTCCAAGGCGCGGTCGCCCAGCAAGGAAGCTGAGACCGTTCCTACTCCTTGTGCTCTCTGGGGAGGGCGGTCGAGCTGTCACTGCTGTGTTGGGTCCCCTCCTTGGCCCCACACTGAGGAGGTGGCTCGGCATGGCCAGCGCTGTGGCAGGGAGGAGCCAGGAGGGCTGCTCGCTGAGGAGGCAGCGGGATGCCCCGAGCGGCCGGCTCCGGTGAGCGGTAGCACTGCAGGTCCCTCCTGGCAGCCTTCCCAGCCGCGGGCTGGGGCTCTCACTGCTGAGGAGCAGCACGCGCTCATCCTACGCTGCCTGGCCATGGACCTACCGCAGTGTTCCAACCTCCAGCTGGGAAAGCCACCGTGTCCCTGCCAGGCTCCGGACAGCTGGTCCCAGCCTGGCCGGGCCCGGCCACACGCTCTGCTGAGCGGGCAGGGACACAGAGGTAGGCAAGGAAATCTTGGTGGGGAACTCAAGGCATTGTGATGGCAAGGAAATTAAATTCCAACGTCATACGGATATGAGGAAGCGACTTTTCCTCTTTTCTAACTGGGCACAGCCCCCGCTGCCTATTTCTGATGGAGTTTGAGTCTGTCCTTCAGGGAGCAGGACAAGCAGGAGAGGGCAGCTCTGGAGGGCTGCATCCGCCTGCCCCTCACTTTCTGAGCGGATGCTGCGGCCAGTCCGAGCCCCCTCTTCGTGTAGAGCTGTGTGCGGGGGCCGCCACGGTCCTGGCCACGCCGGGAAGCCAGGCAGCCTGCTGCCACCCCCGGAGAGATGGGGTTAAATATTGATGTAATGCTTGCCGAAAACTTCAAATGAAGGCTATCAAGGCAGGCACTTTTTTCAGGCCATGCTTGGCTGAGAGGAGCTGCACGGATCCATGATAAAGGCTTGGGTTTTTTCCAATTAAAATGAAAAAAAAAATCCCCAACTATAAAGTGATGGTAGAGTAAAAGATAGCAGAGTGAATCACTGCTCTGGCCATTGCAATAATTTTGGCCTTTGTGTAACAGAAGACCCCAAAGTGACCATGTATAAAAGAAATAATCATTTTTTTAAGAGCCTTGTTTTTTCAGTTTTGTAACCATGAGGCTGCGATGGTGATCAGCAGCAGTGCCACAGCCCTGCAGCTCCAAATGAAGGGAGCCAGAGCTGAGGTTTCTTACCCTCATTAAAATGGAAACCCTAACCTGAAATAATCAAAGTCAAGGGCCAGCAGTGTTGGCCTACTGGGGAGATAATGGGATCATAAGGCAAAATATTTTGTATTTTACAAGATGAAACCCATTGTTATTTTTCTAATGCTTCATCATCTTGTGTTGGTAACTGTTTCTATGTTTTCCCCCCACCCTGTTTTCCGTTTTCTAAACAAAAGCAAGTTCTCTTGAAAAAGTGAATAATTTAAAAATAAATTTTTTTTTTTTGTACTTTTACGTTACTTCAGTTAAATAGTTCTTCCCACAAAAAAAAAGAGAGAGCCTGAAATACAGATTAATTATTTACTCCTGTTACAGACTGTAAAAAAAGAGTATCCACTAATTTTTTAAGACAAATTCATATGCAAACTTTTGATACAATAGTAAAAACTGAACTAGTGTTTTAGCTTGAAAACATATCCCCCGCTACTGGGACAGAGGGGCTCTATGCCATTCTCATGTTGCAGTACGTAGACATTCTATACATGGAAATGTGACATGGTAGACCCTTGCTTTGTCACACTTGCAAATATGTTAAATCCCTAGCTTTCCTCTTATGAGGTATCCTGTCAAACTATTAGTGGTGGGAAAGTAAAGACTTTCAGTGCATTATTTTTACTATTTAGCACTTCTGTAGCTGCAAGCTTGACTTCTATTTTGTGAGAATCTTTACAGTATTCGATATTCTTCAGGTGAATGTTCTGATGGAGTCACTTATGTGAGCACCTGCTTCACAGCATCAGAAAACGTTTTCTCGTTTAGCCACTTGTTAATATCAAGAGTTTCAGTTTTAGAAGGAAATTCTGATTGACTAACCTATTTTCAGGAATTGAGATCATGACTGGTTTTTTTTCTTCACATATTACTTTATTGGTATCTTTGGACTAGACTGAAAGCTTTTGCTTAATTCATGACCACTTGTGCAAGTAGACCTCTTGAATAAAACGATATTATCAGAAATAAAAAAGTAAAGTGGAAGACCCTGTTTCAAAGTTTCTGGAAGACAAAACTGTCAAATTTTTTTTATTTTGCAAAGCAAGCATGGTCTGATCCTTTTTCTATCCTATTTCTCTCTATAGTTTGATTCATGTGGCCTGTGATTCCTGCACTTTCTAGTGATAATTTTTCATCCACCATTTTGAGATGTGAAGATCTAGATTCCTCAGGCTTTAACAGGAATTCAATCTAATCTAATAACTTCTGATAAGAATTCTGATGCTGTTACTCTGCTGCAGATGTTGCAAAGAGAGATGCACTATTCATAGTTCCTTTCCCTATGCCATTATACAATCAATGCACATCTGCTGCTCAGGGACACTATGTATTAGGTAGGCATCACACCGAATGTGGTTTTGCTTCTTTGCATAAGATCATAAGAACAGATTCGGTGATTCTTCCAAAAATCTACATAAGTTAGGGCAACATTCCTATGTACTCTATGGAAGACATTCTTTAGTATGTGGAACACGTACTTGTTATTACTTAAAGTAAAATAAATCAGAAACTTTGATGTATGTAATCTACACTCCTCTGATCTATTTAGTGGGCTGACACGAAGGGCTGAGCTAGCAGCATGGGTCCCTTAGGATCCTCAGATGGAACAGAGACTTTTTATGTTGCTCTAATTTACTCTTAGAGACAGTTTGGCCTCCTGCCAGTCTGGAATAGAAAGAAGAGAGGGGTGATCATCTCTTTTCTTGTCTTTCCTCATCCATGCAGTGTTGCATGGCCCCAGCTGTGCTGAATTAATGTCTGGGACAGTTTATCATATCAAACCTTTTTTTCCTCCCGTGAAAGATTTTAGAAGAGAAAGTAGTTCTACCTAGGAGCTGGCTGCAGAGAGTAAAACACCTAGAGAGTGAACAGGATCAGTTCTCCTGCAGAGAAGCCAGACTTAGCAGGACCTTGTGCTATGGATGTGAGAGATGTTAACTATGCATCATCACCCCTAGCTGCTCAGGTTTTCTGGAGGTGTATGAATCCTGAGCATTGTGATATTGCTGTCAGATGTCTCCCCCAGTCCTGTGAAGATTATCTTACCCTCTGAGACCAGCAGCAGGAGCAGCCCTGCTCATGCTCTTCTCAAAGTGGCTAAAGTGGGGTGGGAACCAGGAGTCTACCCTGGCGAAGGCCTAATCTTCCTGAAGAATTCTTGTTAGTACTGATCTTTGGTCCCCAGGGGGGACTTTGTCGGGACAAGCCCCAGGGGCTTGAGCCCAGTCCCTCTCATGAGGAGTGTGCATGCAGACACAGACATGTCTGTGGGCAGGTGGACAGGATGAAACAGGGATGTAAGGACCAAGTGTCTGCACTGCACCAACATCAGCATCCAGGTGCCTCGTGGGCCAGGGGGTGTCTAGCCCCAGGCTGGTCCTGCACGCTGCCTGACAGGAGCACCTTGGACATGCTCTCGAGGTGCAGTGGTTGTGTTAGTTTCACCCAAAGGGAAAGCAGTTCTCATGCTCAGAGACTGCTCTGGTCTGCTTTCCAAAACTCAGCATGGAGAGAGAGTCAGGAGATCAGTTTCAGAAGTGCACTCCTGATTTAGACTGAGAGTGGTGTAAATGCAGTCTGCGACAGTTCCCTGTTTATATTGACATTGCATTGTATAATATTTTGCACTTTAAAAGGTTCCACTTAATTCACTGGGATTACTCAGGATTGAAAGCATGATTCACTGTTGTAAAATGTAAGACATATGGATTGCTTCCCTTGCCAAATGCAAAATTTTTGGTTCAAGAATTCTAAAATAGCTTTTCTTTACACAATCTCTATGGCTACTGAAGCACACAAGGTATGCTGTATCATTTCTAGAAGCAAGCTGCCATTTTTGGGGAAAAAATGAATAGAGGGAAGAAGGATTCTGAAGAAACTCATATATGTGATGCTAATGCTGGAAGAAAATTAACCTTATGTGGTGCCATGGCCAAAAGAACTGCTGTAATACCGGGTACACAGAAATGGATGTGTCAGGAAGGAGAACAGAGGCTGAATGATCTCTGCTTGGCATTGGTGGTGTGATGTCTGCTAAAGTAGTCCCATTCAATTATCTGCACTTCAAGAAGGATGATGGAGGAACTACAGAGAAGAGTACTGATAATGACAAAAGGATTGGGAAAAGGCTTATTTTTAAAGACAGTGATCCATTTAACTTATCAATGAAGTAATTCAACGCTTTGGAAGAATGAACATGAAGGAAAAGAGCTATCAGAGGACTCCTCGATCTATCACACAAACATAGGGAGATCTACAGCTCGAAGTTATAGGCAAGTAGCAGGTTTTCAAGGAAATCAACCAGTGAAGCAGCTGGTGGGGATGTCCTTTGACTGGAATTTTTAACCAAGCACTACTACTGAGCCTCAAAAGGCAGCAAGAAGTCCTAAGGCCCACGTTATGACATGATATGCTTAGGGCAAACTATCACAATGGTGCTTTCTAGCAAACCTTCAAGCACAGACCTCTGAGAAGCTAAAGTGCAATTGGCTAAATATTTACGTATTGGTTATTTGATACAAATTTTCATGAAACGTTGTTAATACCCCGACAACAAAGGTTTTACTTTGCTTTCCCAATTTGCACCTGTGTTACTTCTGCAAGTGTGTGTAAAGTGGACTGTGTTTCTATTTTTAACAGGAATAGCTTTGTATAAAACAAACACTTTCTGTGAAGTTTTAGGATTAGGGGTTTTTTTCATATTCCAAAAGTTTCCCCTAGAGCCTTATTCAAGAAAGAGAGGAAACAAAGGATACTCTCCAAACCCTTTGCTCTAGCAGTAAACCAAACTATTACACAGGTAACGAATCAGGCCTGCCTTTCCCTCCTAATTTTTGTATGGCTGTAGTTGACCTGATACAGTTTAGAGCCTCCTTTCATAGGGTCCAGTGCTCTACATGGACACAAATAAAAGTGCACTAGAGGGAGAAGAAACTTGGTTCATTTCTGATTATTAAATTAAAAATACATTACTAAGAAATGTTTAAAAGACAGTATTATGGTATTTAAAATGAAATAAAAATTGATATTTAAAGATTGAAAATATACTTCTTAATTGCATTCTTTGGCCAGCTGTATTTAAAAGCTGGGTATTTAAACTAAGACATTCAGGTATGAAATTAATTTTTAGTCTCTGTCTTGTTCCTCTTGAAATCGAAAGTGAGTTTGCCACTACTTCCTTGGGAATATAATAAGACCCTTAATTTTCAATACCTTGTAACTACCGGAAAAACACTGTATGTACTAGGTATGAATGCACCCCTAATGAGTAATTTTTTTTTTTTTTTAAACTATTGCACTTCCTAAGTAACACAGAAAGTGATTTGAAAGACTGAGCAGTGACGGAGAAACAGATTCAATAAATCAGTACAAACCTTCATTACAACCAAAACTATTCTTTCATTCTTTACCAGGACACCTGTCCTTACTCTCAAATCAACTATTCCAACTTCATCTGTCAGTGCTGCTAAGTGAGAACTTCCTTCCTTCCTTCCTTCCTTCCTTCCTTCCTTCCTTCCTTCCTTCCTTCCTTCCTTCCTTCCTTCCCTCCTTCCTTCCTTCCTTCCTTCCCTCCTTCCTTCCCTCCCTCCTTCCTTCCTTCCTCCCTTCCTTCCCTCCCTCCTTCCTTCCCTCCTCCCTTCCTTCCTCCTTTCCTTCCTCCCTTCCCTCCTCCTTTCCCTCCTCCCTCTCTCCCCTAAATCACATCACACAGATTCCACAGTTCCTTCTTTTCATTGAATCCTACAGAGCTGATTTTTTTTTTTCTCTCTCATTGATTTCAGCATTTCATTTAATATTTGTATTAGAAACACAAGTCAGGGGAGATAATAGAAATGAGGTAGCTCCTGTGCGCCTCTTGGCCATCTCCCTTGAATATCTTCCTAATGTCACTAAGTTTAACTACGCATTTTGAGACTTCCAAAATCAGGTTTGACAGCTTGGGCTTCAAACTATGGCTTTCTCTGCATTGTGTCATGGTAAATTTGTAACTGGCAATATTTCACAGGCTGCAGTTGCTTATGATTTTTCTGTGTAATTGGCTCTGTGTAGGCTGCTGGCTTTTTTTCTTTCTTTTTTCTTGATTAATATTAAAAGAACATAACTGATTACATTGTTTTGTATTTTCTGTACTAGGATCTTTTGTTCTTTTATTTTCAAGACTCAAAATATTTCATTTTAATTAAATTAAAATTTTGTAATGAAGGATGCAAAACTGTGAGTCAACTTGCAATATTTTGAATAATTTACATAAAATTCCTTATTTTAAAATATTTCTTTACTTACCCTTGGAATAGAATTAGCATGTCCTCCCTAATCTTTTACTTGTTTTGGGATGTTTTTAAATTTTTTTTTTTAAGGCTGATAACCATCTAATGCTATCTAATTTACCTAAAATAAATCTCTAACTCTGTCAACCGTGAAAGACTGGAGAAAACGTGACTGAGATATGCAAGGCAAGCCCAGAATTTTCATAAATATAAAAAAAGTGGAACTTAAAGTACACGGGTTTATAGTTGGTAAATTTACTACATTTCTTCTTTTTTTTTTTTTTTTAAGAAAAACTTTGAATTTAATAGAAACATATATGCATTATCAAAAATTAAATGCTTTTGAAAGAAAGGTTATGTGGAAAACCAATATTTTTTAAGAGTTCTAGCATAATGCTTATTGCAATGTTTTCCATGTCTCTATGTCAACAAATTTAGATCAATCCCTCGGTGGTAAGAGTAGGAGCAGTGTCTTTACATACTTACCATGGTATAGCTGCACATTTGTTCACTTGCTTCCCTATTAGAACACAAAGGGGCAGGGTACTGAAATTACCCTGAAGCAAAAATACTTGAACCGCTATGCAGAGGATTTTTGCAACACAGGGATCCCATCAGGTTAAAAAGATACCACCTAAAATGGCATCTAATTTCAGCACTAAATGTTCACAGAACCAGCTTCAAGATTAGGTGAGAGACCCTGTAATTTTTCAAGTTGATTTCTCTGTAACTGTCTGGATAGAGAAAACACTGGCTTGGGGCTTTTTTAAAGTCTTTTGGACTCTCAGTTCTACAAATTCTAGTCCCTCCAGATGAACTTGGACTTAATTGGGAGTAAGAGCAGCTGCAAGATTTTCAGATATCACAGAATTTCCGTAACAGTCTATGTTTGCACACATCAGTGTTTATGTTTACTTTTGTGAGAGTAATGAGTAGTCCAGCTAGGAAGATTTATCTGCAAGCCAGAGCCATGTGAGCATTTGCAACTGGAGTGTGGTCACTGAAAAAAATATAATTACTTTTTATCTCTTTTATTTGCCCAGTGCCAGGAGAAGATAACCAGCTTGTGTTCTATAAGGATGAGCTTCTGTGGAAGCTTCCTGATGGCTTGCAAAGGCACCAATTGCCTGAATCTTTCTGGTGCGGTGATTAACTTCGGTGTTATCTTCTCTTACTAAATCTGCAAATTGCTGTAAACCAACAAAGCTATCATCAGATTTATCAGCCAAAACAAACCCATGAAATGACTTACTTTTCAGTAGTGTTTGAGGGCTCACAACCGTAAGTGCATTTTTTTGTTATGTATTTGCACAAGCCAAGAAACACACAGACACAATATATAAATATGCTTCATTTTAAGCCACGTGCGTTGGACCTCACACATTAGCCTTTACCCTCATAAAGATCCCACTGAATTAATCAAGACCAAGGTGCCAACAGTCCTTTACTGCACCCTGCCAGTTCAAAGAGAACAGATTTGTTGTTCCGGATGCATTGCAAGACATCTTTGTTTAGTGCTATACTAGGATCTTTATTAACACCCATCCAGTTGTGGCCACGTACTCTTTGCTTCTCAGTAGTAATCAGAACTCAAAGCTTGGGATTAATCTGTGTTCAGTCCCCAACCTACCAAACCTAGGAACAGAGCAACAATGATTTCTTGATGCTTTTCCTTCATTTTGAGAGTAGCAAACGAGCTTTATCTTAAGGTTTCTGTTTTTTCTTGGAAGACATTGTAGTGACAGAATTGTAGAGAAGCAATTTCCTCTTCTTGTTTCTAAAATAAAGGCAACTAGCAACAGGACAAGAGGAAATGGCCTTAAGCAGTGACAGAGGATTTTCAGGCTGGACATCAGAAAGAATTTCTTCACAGAAAGGGTTGTTAATCATTGGAATGGGCTGCCCAGGGAAGTGGTGGAGTCACCATCCATGGAGGTGTTCAAGGAAGGACTGGACGTGGCACTCAGTGCCATGGTCTGGCTGACAAGGTAGTGATCAGTCAAAGGTTGGACTTGATGACCTAAGAGGTCTTTTCCCACCTTTTGATTCTGATGGTTCTATGATTCTAAAACTAAACCCCTCACATTGTCATCAGCTTACATTATTGAAACAAAACAACAAAAACTCAACCAAACCCAAACTAACATGAAATGCAGCTACACACTCAAATCTGTACTTTAGCGTCACTGACTACATCATTTTGTTTCTGAACCTGGAGAAGGATGTGGGGGGCTGGTGTATACGTGTGTGCAGACACATTTGCCTGGGAGAAAGATGTACTTCCTCAAGGATCCTGTCGTGGAGGATCAAGCAGTAGAACAAATCCTGCAGCTGGATAGGTGTGCTGGGGTAAGCCAGGGCAAGTCTCCGGGGTTGCTGTCATGGAACTCTGTGTCCTCAGGCCGCACCCCTGCCCTGCTCTGCGTGAGGTCACCCATGGATGTGTTTGTGATCAGCCATCGAGGGCCTGAGCTCATGCAACAGCACAACAACCCTCTCAGATAAAGTGCTATCCTACTCTACCCTCAAAGGTATGCCCAAGCAAAGGTAAACAAGGGCCTTGCCTAGAACTAACTAGAACGGTGAACTACAACGGTTAAAGGTTTAGTTTCCTTATTAAGTATAATTTTAAATGAAACTTTCATGTCATAGAGGTAGTTGCAGCAGTATGCCTTCTCTTAAACAAGGGATAAAATAAACTGAGTTTGGGTAAGGTACAAGAATTTATGATGGTATAAAATAGGTGAAAACATCACATTCCTAATGAATGTAATTAAAGCAGTGTATTTTTCCTAAGGTGGATCAATCTGAAGTGACTTCTGAGAGACAGCAAAGAGAAAAGGTACCCAAATGGAGTCCCAGGCTCTCCCCTCCCTTTTTCTTGGCATCAGAAATGCTTCAAATTGTAGGAAGCATTTCCAGAAGAAGTGCAGCAGAGGCCTGCTACAGCCAATGTAGCTGTCTCCACTTACAGCAGCCAAGCGGCTTGTCCCTGTTTTCTTTCTGCAGAAGAACATGCAAAGCAAATTTCAGGTCTTTGTTATGAAGCTGTGGACAGGTTTCAGGCTTGATGTTCTGCCTGGAGCTGGTCCCAGAGTATGAAAGAGTGATTGAGAGAGAAAAGGGCGTCTTGTAGGTGATACCTAATTTGCTTTTTCACACTCTAAACTGAATTTTGAACTTTTTTATTTTGCAGTGAATGTAAGCATTTCATTTGCATGATTGTATTGCTCATAAAATGGGTTGCTAATATTGAGCGATGCTGTCAAAAAAAGAGTGCCTTAACTTCTTATCATCGTCTCTACAATTAGTACCCCTTTAAAGAGAGTATTTACATGATCCATCAACAGATCAGTTAAGTACTTTCAGTACACTTTACTTGCATTTGGCAGAACAATTTCCTTGCAGAAGTACACCAATGAGTGGGAGATACTGTCGCTAACAAAGTAAAGTAGAAAGACATGTTTGGGGACTGTTTTTCCCTAGAGTTTATAAAGAAAGAAAAAAAAATCTTCAATTCGGTCAGAAAGACCTCACTTGCCTAACTCACACAAGCTGCCTTTCTGTTTTAAACCACAAGCCTTTACAGCTGTGAAAGAGTGTGAGCTTGATAAAGAAAACAGTAAGTCCAGTGGGTTCAAAATTCTGTGTATAGGCATTCCCCCAGTTTCTGAAATTTTAGGGTTGAGTTCTGGCTTTATTAAACTCATGGCAAAATTACCACAGGCAGGAATACAATTTTAATCTTAAAGGTGTTTTGTTCTAATTAATGAAAGTTGGCATATTACAGAATGTATGAGATTTCATTACACACAAACACACACACACACAAAAGGCAATAAACAAATACAGTGAAATGAACTTACCCAAGTAAAACTAGAGCTGCACAAGTGTATATCTTAAGAAAAGGAGCACTTTTTTTTCCCCTAAGATGGTGGACAAAGTAACAGTTAAAGTAAAATGTGACATGGGCAAACTTTGCCAATAAGGTCTTTAAAATCATTGTTACTTACATTTTTTGTTTGCATTTATGTTTTAGGATTTATCTTTCTTTCCCTCTCTGTTTAGGAATCTGCTAGCCTACTAGAGCCAAAAATATTTGATTTCCTTTGTGAGAAGGATGTATAGCTGCTGAATAATTTATATTGTATTCATAAGATAATTCATAAATGTTGGTGCTTCTCCCCTCCCCCAGATCTGAACGCTTCCCAGATTAATAATTCATTCATCCTTCTGATCCAGCTGAACTAAGGAGAGGGTATTATCTTACAGAGAAAGTGACAAATGCATAAAACAATGTTTTCCTGACCATTGTTAGAACATGATCTTGGCCAGGACACTTTGATGGTGAATCACCCAGATGAAAGCAGGGTATGTATGGTGAGTCCGTAGGCAGTCACGGTGGAAGCAGACGGCATGAGCAAACGTTTGGGAACAAGTTATAGAAGCATAGACTCAGATCACTCATGTGGATGGTATCTTTTAGTCCTCAGCAAAGATGATTTGGATTTTAGTGGCACTTCCTATTTCCCTGCATGTGAAACAGGCAAGGAAATTGAGCTGCTCTGGGAAGAAGTGGGTAGGAATGGAGTGATGGTCAATGAGCTGGGCGGGCAGCTGCTGTTCCAGGGCTGGAGAAAGCCCCTGCAGCAGAAGCCATGGACAGGAGAGAGTGGATGGGATGGGAGCAGGTCCACAGGTGCATCCCAGGGGCTGGAGCCCTCCCTGTTCGAGGAGATTATGAGGGCACAGTGTTGGTTCAGCCCAGAGAAGGGGAGATCCTGTGGCTCCCTGCAAATACCTGGTGGCAGAGGAGGGAGGAAGCATTGTCCCAGCTTTGCACCTGGTCCCATTCTACAAAAGGGCTGAGACAGCTAGTCCCCATTCCACCCATACTGGTGGAAGTCCATGATTCCAAACTCACAGGCTGATTCTTCTGGAGCACTGAAACAGGGCAAGAGCAGCACCTCTATTCCAACAGGATATCCTCAAGAGCCTAATTTCTGAGACTCTTATGAGATGGGAAAATGTTTTACTTTGCCTTAAGAGTCTGCTGAAAAGCAAAACCATCCTACACATGCCATAGGGGAAGGCAAGAGTTCACCCCTTCCAACAACAATAAAAAAGGAGAATGTTTCTTTAGAAATCTGAGCATGATTTTAATGGCCTAATATTAATCAGCCAGGATTGAAAATGATGGTCAAATTATAAATAGAGCTGAAAGGCACGGCATACAAAAACACAGTTTTGTTTGCATTATAAATTTTGTATAAATAGAAAGAAAAATAACCCCTGAAATTTTTCAGGCTCAAATTCCAGCTGCTCTGTTAACATGAAACCTGTTCTTTCCCTTGTTATTTTTCATTCCTGAGCCTATGAAACCTTGGTTGGGTCCAGCGACCTCTCCCAGTGCCAGCTCCTCCCTCTCCAGCCATTGCAGCCCTAGAATGGATCTCTTGCTTTGCAGGAGAGAGATCAAGAACAGGTTCAATGTTTCTAATTGCAATCTGTCTCTTCCCATGCTAAAATATAGTGTGAGATCATTAACAAGTGGTTCCTGTGGAGATATTTGGGTCTAGCATGGCCGCAGCTGCCTGGATGAATATGTCATTTGATTGAACTTACAGGTGTCCCTTTTCCAGCCTGTCCTCACCTGTGTGCAAGCTGCAACAGCTCAGATCCCCTGGTAGCTTGCAGGCAGCTACCATGACTGACAGGAAGACCCTGATGTTGCTGTTCTCTGCAACCCTTCACACCAGAAGAATTTGTAGTCTGCTTGTTACTTAATTAGCCTCTGAAACAAATTGAAAATATTTTGGTAGCACTGCCATAGATGCTCTGGACAGCAGAAGCCTGCCTGGAGCTGTCTGGCTCCCAGGGAAGCCCGCAGGGTGCTCTGGTGTTGGGCACAAAGGAGTTTAGCTGTGGCAAGTAGCTGGTTCTCACTTCTGGGCAAAACTTTTGGGTGCTGACAGCACCAGATGTTGTGGCTTTTACTTCAGTAAGAACCAGTCTGGATCCGGAGGCTTTGGTGAAAATGTACTTCAGCTCACAGAAAACTTTTCTTACTTCTATGAGGTTTCTTACTCCAACAGGTTGTGAACTAAATGGCCTGGATTGTAAATTTATTTGTCAGCCCTAAGTAAGGATATTCTGCCTTGAATTGGACAAGAGGGAAATGTACTGTACATCAGGCCATAATGAAACATAGCATCGTTTCTCTGAGTTTTGCACTGATTAAGCCACTCTAAAGGGTACAGTTATACACTAGATTGCTCCTTGCACTTCCTATCACCATTGTCACCCTTTCTTGCCTTAATTTGTTCATGGTGGGGGCATCAGATCCAATTTTCTTACACACTCAAACATATGGATTCAAGATGTGGGCTGGTCTTACAGAAGGATATTGTGTTTTTACTTTCTCTAAAACTGAATAAGCAATTGTCACAATCCAAGCTATTGTGCTGAATTAAGAAAAAAAAAGATTATAAAATGGGAGACTGTGTATGGGTGGCAAAACCGGGCGCTACATAAATGTGCAGAGCAAGAATATGCTTATTAAATAGGCATCAGAGAATTAAAGGAAACTATTTCAGTTTACATTCAAGAGTATTATGGGATTGTTTATAGGGCCCAAAAGAACTTCCCAAGCATTAACACGTGCAGTAGGAGATGCAGAGGTGGTAGAATCTATATAAAGGTGAACAGACATGTAAAACCAGAATAACTTGTTAGCCTTTACATTGTTGCTGCCTTGAGGCTATGGCAACTATTTCACCAGCCTTTTAGAAATTCATTCAGCATTTTTTTTTCAGTGGGGTGGATGAAAAGACAATATTTCTTTAAGGCCATGGAAAAATGTCAATGATAAATCAAGCTAATCTTGTGCTATTCTTTCAGAATAATGAAGGGCACATGTGAGAACCCTACAGAAAAAAGGTACTGTTACTAAAAATGCATTATGAAAGGAGGAGGCGAAGGTTTGGTTTATGTTCTTTTTCCTTGTCTCTAAGTGTAAAGATCAGACGACATATTTATCTCGGGATCTATACATTTGTGCCACAGAGACAATTCATCTCTAATCACCCTTTCCTAGCTGACTCCTCAGAGTCTCCAGACTTCTGGACAAAGAAGAGGAGGAAATTATGACAGCAGAAAAATCTATGCAAATAAATCCTCAGTAATGAGAGGGAAGGTGAGTTTCGCACTGTTTGGTTTTGACTTTTAACTCAATTACTGAAAAATACTCGGGAGAAAATTTATCTCTTTGTCTTTCTTCAGGGCAGAAGAGGTTCAAAGTGAACATGTGAGGTCTCCAATGGCTCCTTGAGCAAAGTTATAAGAAAATCAGCTTTCCTGGTAGCTTAAAGGTAAAAAAACCAGAAGAAAATCCCATCCTCTTTTACATTTTATCATGCATTCAACCTTCTTAAATTGTTGAGAAACATACCAATTAAGAGTTTATCTTTTAAAACATTCTTATCCAGATTTTCAAACAAACAGAGAATTGGATGGGCATTCATCCGTCTTTTTATTACTTTCTTCCCCAAATTAGGAAGTGCTATACATTCTCACAAGCCATAACAAAAGGTTCATTTGCTGTGGGATTTGCTTTTAGCAGGGACACAGACTGTGGTATATCTCTACTACCAAAAAATGTCTGTTTTAAAGCAGGGGAACCAGGATGCATTATTGTCCTGCTCTAAAATCCCAGTAGTGTCAAATAGAGTTTTTACTATCCTGTACCTCAAGGCTAGCATTGAACTTTACAGCAAGAAGTGATATCATACAAGCATTTTAGGATAAAACCAAGAAAGATTTGTTTACTTGAGGGTTTTACCAGGGTGGGGGGAAGAGAAGAAAAAAAATCTCTTTTGTTATAAGAAAAACGAAATAATTCTTGTTGGGAGTGATGAGATCTAAGGTAGATTGGAAGTGGAGGGAAGAAAATAGATCTGTCAGTTACCTCACCCCTTACACCACCGTCTCTTGAGTCTCCTGATCACAGAATCACAGAATCATTTAGGGTGGAAAGGACTCCAAGATGATCGAGTCCAACTTTGACCAATCTCCACCTTGTCAACTAAAAAACCACAGCTCTAAGTGCTATATCCAGGTGTTTCTGGAACACTTCCAGGGATGGTGACTCAGCCACCTCTCTGGGCAGCCTGTTCAAATGTTTAACAAGCCTTTCAGTAAAGAAATTCTTCCTGATGTCCAACCTAATGATGTACCCACTGAATGGATTCTGTAATTTTAAAATAAGGCCAGATTTTCAACAAGTGTGTGTTGCTATCACTCCACTGTAATACATGGAGCAGTGGTACTTAGAGTAGTTGAAACCCTGACCTTTTAAACTCTTGCCTTTGTCTGTCTGTATGAGTGCTTTTCCCTTTTTAACTGTCTATTGAAACATAATAACATTAATTTTTTAACAGCATTTAAATTACTGCTTACACTGACAGCCTCTAATAAAACTTGAACACAGATGTTTTCATACATAGGATTTATTAAACTTTTAGGGTGTATTAATTTTATCATTAAACCTTAATGGCTAGTAGAACTTAGTCTGTACCTGAAGGGACATGCCTCTGAAATTACAATCACAAACCCTTCTGCTGGAGGCTTATTCTTGTACCACAGCAAGAGTTCTCTTTCCAGTAGATTTAAACCATCTCCCCAAACCAAGATACGTTGATGAAAGACACCCGTTTTGCTTGAAAATTCTATCTATATTTGAGTTTTGTTAGCTGTAGCAGTTGAAGGGAAGCTAACAAAATGCTTTCATAGATCAGCTTCTTCCTTCAAACTTAAAGCAAATCCTTCATAAAACTTTTAAACTTGATTAGAAAGAAGAGTAAGAAGATATTAGTGATACCTGAGTTTGGTTGCTGTCATGTAAGTCAAGTGAAAAGAAATTACACCTACTCTGGGTGAAACAGTGATTCACATTGTTCACCTTTAAGTTGAAGAGCCTTTAAAAGGAAATTTGGTTCTGTCTCAAAGTGGATGTGTGTGGGAGACTGACATTAACACCTTGCACTGGAGGAACTATTCTCTGGGTCCCTTTTCACAGCTGACTAAACACAAACAGCATGGGGTTAGCAAAGAGCCACAGGCAGCAGGGCTGCTTGTAGCCCACGCTGAAGGAGAAGCTTGATTCTACAAGGTAAATGAAGGCAGACTACTCATGGATCATATTTTCCCTACCCACCAAAGCCCTTGCATTACACTATGCATGCCATTGTGCTACATTTAGTTCTAGAACATCAGCCCAAAGCCTGGATTCTCTACCAGCCTCATTAGCCCTTGGAGCACACTCTGCTGACATTGAGGTCCATACCCACACCACTTCTACTGCCAGAGCAGTCAGTGTAAAAATACATTAAAAGAGCCAGAGAGCAGCACAATTTTAAACGTGTCAGTGTCCCTTTGTTAGCTACATTGCTGAGCCGTGTTACCCACAACATGAAAGATTTCTGTATTTAGCAGGACAGGTGTGTAGCTTAAAAGATTACATTTGAAAGACAGTTACATTTGAAAAATGTTCTAATAGCTTAGGTGACCTAATTTGTTCTCCAAGTCAAAGGTAACAGCTAGCATAAATCTCTAATTTCCCTGCTCTGATGTTGCTTTAAGATAACCTTACCTGCTCCACTACATTTTTTCCCAATTAATCTATGAGGTTTGACTGCATTTAAGGAAGTAAGGACCTCAGGAAAAGCTACTGACGTTTAAGACTTCAAGCCAAATATTTTTATTAAGATCTTTCTCCCACCATGAATATTAAGTATTTATAGCTGTACTGGGCCAAGAAGAAGGCAGCACTCAGATACTTCAGCTGGATGGTTTCTGTAAGGTTAGCAGACCTTCTGACTGTTTTAATTGACAGCATAACTGCTCACTTAACATGATGTAGAAAAAATACTACAAGTGGCCATTTAAACTCTATTTCTCTGTTTCCCAAGCCTGCCTGAAAACTCATGGAAATCACAGTGATGTACCTGAAAGCAGTAGAGGTGTGTGCCTGGCTGCCACAGTGGGGTGTCCTGCAGATCTCCTCACAGAGCTGTAGACAGCAGCTGCTATAGGGGGATGCTCTTTGCTGCTATTGCTGCAGTCAAACTGCCTTGGATGTCTGTGTCTAACTGCATTGCTCAGGGTGGATGCATCTCTACATCTACACAGATGTAGGAATATTTATAGATAAATCTTGAAATGGTATAAATTGGCATATCTGTATTTGGTGGGAACACAGCCATTTACCTTAGGTGAGTGGCTCTTTTTTGTTCATGTTGTGCCAAGACTTTCATACTCTCAGGGTGCTTTAATTAATATACTGCTAGCTATTTATTGAACCCCACGTGGCAGGGCTCAAGGACTTCTTCAGAGGTGCTGAAAGTCCTGAGTAGACACTGGAAACAGCGCACCTCAGAGGCTTTCAGAATTGGCCAGAGCATGTTTTGCACTACAGAAGACCAGATCCTTGTGTTTATCTTCCATGAGGTCGATGTCTTGCATTTTGTTGGATAGTTTCAAGTGTAATGACCCCGATGCAATAAAGTGTGAGATTACCAATGAGAAATATTGTGAAGAGCTGAGAGTACTAAAAAGCATATGTGGAAGAAAAGGACAGATACCTATGTTTTGGGGCTATATAAATCCCTTTGGATGAAGACTACTACTTCTACTTTCATTTGTTTAACACCTAGCGTGCTCAGCCTGGCTCTGCAGCTGCAGTATTTATCAGTTTTCACTGCTCAAATAATATAATACAACACATGTGCGAATCTGATACTTCTTGCCACATTTTAAAGCAATATCTAATTAGGACGTAAAACTAAAATCGAGTAAATAACTGGAACTGTATGTGGTTTTGAACACTGCCAGAACAGTACAATTGAGGAAGGATGTACAGACAACCCTCTGAACTCATTGATTCTGAGGTTGGTTGCTACAGACAGGGCACATTCTTCTATATGAAGAAATGAATATGGCAAACACTTGACCCACTGTTGAGCCAGGACACTCCTCTTGGACCTTTCTAGTAGGAATTGAAGAAGGAACCTGAATAAGGTGATATCAATCCCCATTTGTTTCCACCTACACACCATTTATAGGAAAGTTTATTTCCCAAAAGGCTGGGTTTTATCTGAAACTGCAATACTAACTTAGAACCACATCATGATTTATTTAAAAAGCTTGTACTACAGGGAATTAATATGGAAAGTACTGAAGCCTGGGTCACTCATAGATACAAAACGCAGTTGTTATAATCAGGAACATATTAAGAAAGGCTGGCCTATTTTAGTCTGCTTGCTACAGAGTAGTTCCATCCGATGAAAGATCATTCTAGACACCGAAATTGCATCTGTGCTAATCATGTGTGCAGGTGACAGAGAAATTGGCCAGGGTAGTGAATAAGGTAGGAAAACTGCCTGTGCTGTGCAAGCTGAATGGCTTAATTAGGTTGTCATGATGAGCACAATGTATTTTAACAAAACTAAATAGAAAATAATACGCATGGAACAAAATTTCAAGTTCTTCTTTGAGGATGGGAGACTGTCTTGGCAAGCAGTCACACAGAGGCATATTTAGTAGTCTGTGGTAATTGCCTCGAGGTGAATGCTCAGAGGAGCTCCAAAGACAAGAAAGCAAATCTCCCACAGGCATTTGCAAATATCTTGGAGATAAGAAACATGGCAGAACAGTGGCTGCAGCTATATGTGTAATGCCAAGTGTAAAACATTATGTCCAAGTGAAAAAGTTACATTCCAGAAGAAAAGTGGAATTTTGAGAAAAAGATAAAAATACACTAAAATGGAGTAAAAACTACAAGGCAAATCCCATTATATGTAAGGAATTAAATTTACAAGTTTAGAGGAGAAGATTACCATGGATAGAGATTTAAACACTGAACAGCTATTTGGGGCTGTGAGCTTTTTGACCTTTCCATAAAGGCATAATAAAATCTAATCACTGGGAAGTGGAGTTTGAGAAATGGAACATCAGAATAAAATGTAATTAAGATGATTAACTCCTGGTATCATCTTTCTACTGGATGCTCCATTCTGCCATCATGGTTTTGTATCTCAAGAAATTATTAGAAATTTATGTCCAGCCACAATTTCAGATTTGATTTTAACTTCTGGATGAAAATCTGCATGTGCTGATTAAAGAAGGACAAAGAAACGAACAAGACTAGCTAAGAACTACCTCTGCATTATTTAAACTGCCTTGGTACTTATCCACTTGTTGATTTTATACTAATGGTCATGCCAAGCAGCTAATGCAAAGGATCACACAATTGCAAGAATCAAAGCATTACTCTTTATGCCATAAAAAAGCCTAAAACTAAACATAAATGAAGCCTACAATAATATCTTATTACAAATCCATTACTCATCCAAACAAAAACACTCATTTACAGGAATATCTAACCACAAGAACTGTTTGGATATATCTTGGCTTTCTTTGTGTTAGAGCATATTTTCACACCTCAACTCAATCCATCAACCGTTTACTTCAGAACGCCAGGCTTATGATGTCCACTATTTTTTTACTTTCCTGTGAGATCTGTTTGTCTTTTACATTTTAAGGAAACACAGAGAGTTTCATGAACACCATATTCACTACTGCAGATGAAATTTTCCACATTGTTAGCAGTCTTTGTTTCCTCCTGCTAAAATAAATCTTGGAGTTAGACCTTTAATTTAGGTTAAAATTCCTAAAAAAACCTCTCCTTAGAAATTTATTAAAGGTGGATTGACCTTTGTCTTATAACTTTTGTAGAAGTGTGTGAGAATTTTTGATAAAGTACAACCCAGCTAGAAGGCCACCTTCCCTTTCAGCAGAGCAATCATTACAAAAAGGTTGAGCCAATAAGAGATTATTTGTTATTATGTTGTTAAGATGTATGTTACAGTATCCAACTTATTCCTTAGCATCTGCATGCATCTAAATAAAAGGTATGAAGATAATGTGATATTTCATTCATGTCTGGGAGACATCACTGAATAGAATCATAAAGTCATAGAATTGTTAAGGCTGGAAAAGACCTCCAAGGTCATGGAATCCAACCTTTGACCAGTCATCACCATGTTAACCAGGCCATGGTACTCAGTGCCCTGTCGAGTCATTTCTTAAACACCTCCAGAGGTGGTGACTCCACCAACCCCCTGGGCAACCTGTTCCAACGTTTAACCACCCTTTCAGTGAAGAAATTCCTCCTGACGTCCAGCCTGAATCTCCCCTGGAGCAGTATGTGGCCATTTCCTCTCATCCTGTCACTGGCTGCCTGGGAGAAGAGACTGACCCCCACCTGGCAACAACCTCCTTTCAGGCAGATGTAGGAGTGATAAGGTCTCCCCTGACCTCCTCTTCTCCAGGCTAAACACCCCCAGCTCCCTCAGCTTCTCCTCACAGGACCTGTGCTCCAGGCCCTTCACCAGCTCTGTTGCCCTTCTCTGGATACTCTCCAGCCCCTCAGTGTCTTTCTTGTCTTGAGGGGCCCAGGAATGGACACAGCACTTGAGGTGTGGCCTCACCAGTGCCACGTACAGGGGGACAACCACTGCCCTGGTCCTGCTGGCCACACAACTTCTGATACAAGCAAGAAACGGTTGAAGGAAGTAGATTTAGCAGTAATGACATAGAGAATAGGCTTTGGTGGTGATGCAGCATGTGGATTACATCCCCATTTGTCACCCAGCTCCGCTGTGTCCATATTATAACTACTCCTGATGGGAGATGTAAGATACACATAGACCTAAAATTCCTGGTTTTGAAATTAAAATCTCAATTGAGCACCTTTAGTGAGAACTGGACAAGTTGGTTGATCCTTCCTTCAGCAAAATACTAATTTAAATTATTTGGCTATTAACCTGACTTCTAAGATGAAAATTACTTGACTCAACACCATGAAAACTGCTCTGTAATTGTGTATGGAACCAGAAAAGGTAAAAGATAATTTTAAAAAAGTGTTCCTGTGTGACTGTTGGCTGTTCCATTACTGTGGTTTGATTGTCTGTATTTTTGTGAATGATAAAATATGAAATTTGACATTGCAAAATGATAAGAATCTGTCCTTGAAAGTTATAAATCATTCCAAAAAACCAAATACTTGTGCATTTTTGACTGTATGCACGTGCACATGTGTGTGCTCTTGAGATTGCAGGGGATCTATGTGATAACATTTTTGATAGAGAGACATTTATCTAACAAGCCACAGTCAGACAAATCTCTACTTTTAATAGGACTGTGACCATAAGATAAGGTGCACAAAATGCTATCTTGCTATCTGGTACTATCAGGGCATAAACATGAAATTCTTATGGTGAATTGCTCCAGCTAACACATTTTTAGCAAAATGCAGTGTTGAGGAGCTAGAGCCAGAAGAATTTAGAGCAAAAATTAGAGGCACAGTTTGTGTAATGAGGTTAATTAACCACTGAAACAACTTAGTAAAGTGCAGTTGAGTCTTAAGAACTTGGTGTGTTCTCTAAAATATCTCTAAAATATCTGCCTTGCCCCAGACTATGAGCTTACAGTAAGAATCTATGCCGACAGTCTGATCTTTCTATGGAATGATCTCTTGGCCTTAAAAAGGTACAAATATTTCTTTGAAATAAAACTGACAACTGCACAGACTGTGGCCAGTGGCCGAGCACTGCAATCAGTCTATTCCCCCAGCCCAGCCTGGTGGAGCCATCTCGTGTCCTGGTTTGTGGTGCCTTCTTGAGCTCACACAGAGAAGCTGATCTCAGCCCATGATGTGGAAAAGCACCCCAGCCAAAACTTCAGATGTTCATGTCTTTTCTAAGAGGAAGTGCTGTGTTGTCTTCATCAAACACAGTCATGGGTAAGGCAGCAATGTGCTGGCTCTGAGTGGGAGGGAGGACTCAACCTCCAGAGGTTCTTTGTGACCAACATTTTTATGCATCTGTGAGCATTACTGAAAATATATACATCCTCAGTCACCATATCTGAGTACAGTCACTGAAATGCTTCTTTGTTACTCATAACCTCCACAAGTAGAAATTAGTCTTACATAATTAGGACTTTACATGACATTCCTGAGTAAGATAATTCAGACTTCGGTGACAAAATGTTGGCAGTTTCCTCCAAACTTATGTGGAGCTTCCTTACACAGTGCTTGAAAATTTCAGACATACCCTAAATGAATGGTGGATACAGGTTTTTATAAACTCTGGAAATGAAGATATAAAGAAAAAAAAAAAGTCTATTTCTGGACATTAAACTTACAAAAAAATTTTACTTTGAAGTGCCATACTTGACACTCTTTTAAAGTTTTTAATATTAAAGTTATTTTTAATGCTTTGTTGGAAACAAGAAGTAAGTTTTCCTGTCTATAAATACAGATACAAAAATATATAAAATAGAAGTTTACAGTTCAAATAGCTGACCTAGCATAGTACTTTTGGAATCTGTATTTCCATTTTTCCTTTGTGTATCCTTCTACTCACAGAGTAGAAGAAAAGGAGCAACACAGTATAGTCATTCTTTGATGGGCAGATCTTCCCAGAAATCCAATCAAATTCAGGTTTTTGTATCATCCTTTGAAAACCGGCTGTAGAATGGATTCAGTAGGAAATCAAAGGCAAAACAGACACATTCTTGTGTGAGGAAACATAGAATATATTACATTATCTTCAAACTAAAATAAAGATGATGAATCACATGTAAGAAATACAAATAGTAGGACTTTCCTTTAATTGTCAAAAAATACTTTCTTTTATATATGGGTGTATTTAAAACTCTCGCTCTTTTAATATCCGCAAGAGAACTAAAGGTGCCTGGGAAAATAAATCATGTGAGAATTTCAGTACTGGCTGCTGCAGGGCCCAGAGGAGGCTTGGACAAAGATTTGGAAAAGTGGTGTTGTGGAAAATATTACAGTGTTGTGGAAGAAGTAATAGTTTATTAAAAATAAGGGCTGCAAAAATGAAATGATGTGTGGTCTGGCAAATGTTTTCTTTTTAAAGTTATGCATCCTGCTCATCTAAAAATACGCTAAAAGAACCCTGAGCTGGTTGAGGACCAGCAGCTGTACATGCCTGCTGAGCAGAACAGTCACAGGGATGCAGATCTGCTCTTAGCACTTCTCTGATGCAGATCACAGCCATTTTTTTTCTACAAGTAGAGTAATAGTGATAAAGATACCATTTTCAGAGAAATATCTCCTTTAGTAATCATTTTGAAAGCAATTACCAGTATTTGCAACTTTGTGAAAAACCTGAAATAGTGTTCTTAAGTTATGTGTAGTCGCAACAGCAGTGCTTTGTGTTATTACCACGTTTCAGGGCAGTGATCTGTGCCCTGAAGTGTGCGTGTGTGCTGCTGCTGTTCCCTGACCCCAGGCATGTACCACTTACTAACGCCCCTCTAAAGCAGAACAAGGAACTGGGGCCACCGGGCGCACTCAGCCCTGAGGCTGCACGTCTGCAGCATGAACCCACAGGAAGAGTTTGTGACCCAAAGCTGTAGCTGTGGTTGTAGATAGTTTGTAGAGCTGGGAGCTGGCAGCATCGTGGCAGAGAAGCAGGAAACATTCTCAGTTCTTGTGGCTCTTAACGAATCGACCAGTGTCACCTAAGTCCTTTGCAAAAGCTGTTCCTATTAAATTGTTGTAGTTGCTAGGAATGGCTACTGCTTTGTTAATTGAAATATTTTATGTAAAGTACTTTTCAGTTTAAAATTGGAAGACTTTCCCCTTAAAATTCCAAAAAGGAAAAGGATATGGTCCTTGTTTAGTTTTGAACCTGACTTCCAAAGGCTTTGCGTGCAAGTCCGTGAAGACCTTCACAAAGGTCTTCACATTATAATGTAATAAAAAATGAGGGTGTGCTGGTGCCACTGAATTTTGAACACTTCATCAAACAAACAGCAACGTGATGAAATGAAAGGAATGATGCATTTCCAGAGCCTTAATTCCAGAGCTAGAGCTCCCTGGGGTATCTCACCAGCACAGAAAGTAGCCTGTTCCTTGTTTCTTGACCTCTCCAGCACAACCGGCTGTGGTAGGAGTTTGAGGTGAGAATCTGATAAAAACTGAATGATGGCAGAAGGGGATTCTGAAGTGGAAGAACTGCTCTCCAGAGCCTAAGGGGGAACCCTAAATAAGTGACATAAATGGCTGATGTGTCTGAAGACAGCAGGTGCTGAGTGGGCTAGATAGATATCATTCCCTAAATAAAATGGATGTCAAGAAATAAAATTAGATCATAATCCTGCAGTGTATTCTTTCAGTGTTGGTATTAAAAAGCCAGCTATGTCTCTTCTGTCACCCAGAGTTTATAACAAATTATTATATTCATATGCAAAGTAATAAAAAATATTCAAAACTTTCACACGAGCATCAGCTTCTTCATCTCTGCTTTGCAAAACTCAATTGTTTTAAAGCTGCAATTGTCAATGCAGCACCTCTGACTTCACATAAATCACTTAGATAGGTTAAGCAACATTCTAGTTGAATTGCAAATCTTAAATCTTCCAGAAGTGAGGAGTTTGTAAAGGAAACACAAGGGATTTTTGGGATGGCTGTTGTCATCTGCTGTTGATACCAGCTTAGGCCTGACATTGCAAAACAATCTAAACTAGCAGGGCAATCCTCTGTATACTGCGTGGGAAAGGGTTTTCCTCAGTGGGAAGACAAATAACTCAGCAAGTCCCTTCTAGACTTATTTTCTCTCTGTCTCACTACATAATTGATAGATATAGTTGGACAAAATCATCTCCATCTGACGCTTCAAGAGAAAGAAAAAATGGCAAAAGTTTCTTTAAACTTACAAATAGTTTCTTTTTGATTAAGCAATGTTAAAACAGCATCAGAGGCATTCCAGAGGTGCATTTGTCCTTGTGACAAACCGCGAGTCTTTGGGCTCTTTGCGGGCAGCTCTGACTGCGGCCACTTTGCTCGCTCAGAATTCAGCCGGCATTGGGATCTACACCCCCAGGCACAGCTGGAAAAGCACAGGGGTGGCCACAGCCATGGCCAATCAACCCCTGTGTGCAACACTGCAAGCACCACTCGATCCTAATACAATCACAGACGTTTGCACAGAAATGGCATCGCCCCAAATGTTTTGGCGACGGTGCCATTGACAAAGGCCTCATGCTTCCGATAGCCTGGATGTACCCTAACACGCGGGATTGCTTCTCCAGGCTCTCCTGTCTCCAGCATTGTGCAAGCTTATTTGTGTAAGAGTCTGGGACCATCTTGCCACAGATCTAAGGAATGAGTGCATGAGATCATAGAAAACTTTCTTTTGCCCTTTAGTTCAAAGACATTTTAAACTAAACATAAAACATTCAAGATGTTGCAACCAACAATTTTGCAATCATCAATCATTATAGCAATAGACTTCAAGACACAGTGAGAGGTATTTTTTCAACACCAAATTATCACAATTTAGGCAAGGAAAAAGAGCAACTATGCCATGTTTCCGTAAATCTCCAGTCACAGTGGTTTGGGTTATGGCCAGTTGATTAATTTAAGCATGCTGTGAGAATCTGACCAGAGTTGCAGGCCCCTCTTTAGGAAGATTTATTTTTCTTTCTTTAAGTTGAATTTTGTTTTCAGTGCTTCTGAAAGACAAATTATTGTGGCAAATTGTTAGTGTCCTTGATTTGACTGTTTTTCAGATAATTATAGTGCTGCATGCATTAAATCTAGCTATGCTTTGCCTTCATGATCCACTGTTTTCCTGCACTACTTTCTTGTTGCAAACCTACACGTTCTACAGACAGTAACTAGCTAGATTTCATAACACTTATTTGTGTTAATTTCAAGATTTTCCATCCATTTTCTGTATCTTGAAACTGTAAACATCTTTCATTTTGTATCGATTTTACAGCTAATAAAAACATGGCGTAATAAAGCTATTGTTATAAAACTAATGAAAAGGGATCCTTCTGTATATAGCAACGAAGTGGAAGAAATCAACATGAACTCTCATGAAAAGAATTATTTTAATATCTCAAACAAGTATTTTGCAGTACCTACACTCGTAATAGCACTTTGGAGTGTAAGCCCAAAGAGTCTATTATTTCATTTCAGATGTACTGCAATTCAGAGCTTGCTTCCCAGAGAAAAAGGCTTTGGAGGGATGCAGATAGGTGACATGTTACTGATGACAGGGGTCAGGTTGCTTGCTGGAGCTCAGCAGTCTGTCAGCTTGCTGCAGATAAGCTCTGCTGGAGAAATTGAGTTTTAGGTTGCCAAAGAAGGGTGATTTTTCTTTTGAGGTGGGGACAGATCTGATATCAAACAGAAAATTTCCCAGCTCTTTGAGGGAGGTGTGGAATGGTGACACAGCAGGCACCGACCTATCAAGCACCCCTGCTGTTTTGGTGGAAAGACAGCTAGAAAATGACTTTAATAATTTTCCGCAGTGTCTATATCCTCAGCCGTTTTTGCCACAGTCTCCAAAAGGAGTGACCAACCAATACAGGGAGTTATTAGGAGTTCATGGCTAAGCTATGAAACCAAGAAGAGATTAAAGGGCAACCTAGCACTCTTTACTCATTTAGAATTTGTGTTGATGACAAACAGGAGTTCTTGCCTATGTGAGGCCATCAGGACTTGCCATAGTAATTTACAGAAAAAGCAAAGTCAAGATCAGTACCCACTCCCAGTTACACAGCAGTAAACTCAGAGTAACTTCATTCTCTGATATCATAGGAGCTAGCCTAGATTTACACCAGCTTGAGTGAGAGTTTATAGTGGTCTACTGAGAATTTAAACCTCATGCCTGAATGTGCAAGAGGGAGAATTGGCTGAGTTATGCAGAGCTAGGCATAGAAAATTGTGTCCAAAGATAACACTGAGGGGGAGCTTTTTGCCACTGTTCTTATTGTGCTTCTTGCACTATTAAATTCTGCTCCAGTTCCAGATGTATCTGTAAGAATGGAACACTTGCAACTACAAATGGACTATGAATTATTTATTGTTCCTGAGCTTATTTTCAGGATGATATCCAAGGGCTCATAGTTATTGATTCTGCATATTCCATGGATGGGTTAGATGACCCACTAGGCTTTTCAAATGTCAATTTGTTCTTTCCTAGAATCTATTATAACAAAGATGTCCAGGGTAGTCCCTAATATATTATCAGAACACTTTGTATTGGTGTGTTAAATACTTCTTTAATATTAAGTCAACACACTGCCTCTGCTCCCCATGCTTAAAGATAAACCTTCCATAAGTCTTTGAAAATCAAGCTCTCCAAAGAAGAGAAGCAATGAATGACCTATTTGGAATCACCTGTATTCTTCAGCTCAATGCCAGCTGAGGATGCCAGGAATTCAAAATCAAGTCCTTTATGGCTGGGTATGTGTCACGCAAGATGTGAGCCAAGAAAGGATCATCTAGTGAGGTAGCCCTGTGAAATATGATAGCTCTAACTTTACAACGTGTCTGATTTCCATACATCTATTTTTCCCTCCTGTTGTCTCTAATATGTAGAGGCAGATGTAAGCTGTCAAACCAGGAATCTGAACAGAGGGGACTTTTTTTAGACTGATATTTATGCCTTAGAAATTATTACCTGGCATTGAGAACCTGACTTATATGAGGGTTTTTGTTAGCTGATGACCACCAGAATATTACTGCAATCACATGCTGAAATTACTTGTGTATTTGGGTATGTTTTTAATAGGCAAAACACCATATCAAAAGTAGTTAGGCACAGAAGCCATTTAGATTTTTTTCTGAATTTCACTAAGCATGTATGTACCTTAGCCAACACTGTAAATCTTTTCCCTGACTCGTTCTTAATCACTAAGAGAAAGCATGTTTTCCCTAAGGAACTTAAAGTCTCTATTAATGGACATTCCTGGAGAAGTAGAAAATGGTTGAGATTTCTTCCTACCATGTCTGCTTTAATTTACAGCTTGCATGATATGGCTGAAGTTTGCTTTTATTTTCAATAAATATTTTCTTTGGGAAAAATGACTCTTGGCTCAAGTTCCAGTCCTTTGCATTCTGAAGCAGCAATTAAGCAATTGAATTAAAGCCTGTAAATAGCAAATGTTTCCATTATAAAACCACTAGCAATTCTACCTCTTTAAATAGTAGTGAGATAAAAATACCTCAGAAATTCTTTGTAATCAGATCTCTGACAACTATCTAATCTTCCTCTCCAATATTGGGGGAAGAGCAAGGTTATGTAAAACCCATGTATTCCTCCCCAAACAGAAAGCTCTGCAGTTTCCCAGGTACCCAAGTTACCTTTGCAAAGCTTTATTTAGTATTGCTGTACTTAAGACAGTACTGATATTCAGGTGCTTCAGCACATTTGACTTCAGTTTTGATCACTTAAAGAAGGTTCACGTCAATTTTTCTTGTTTCATCCCATCTACTTTGTGGTCTTTGCCATCTCTTTCATTATACTCCAGATGTAAATAGATTCTAACTGCACAGCCTCTCTTCTTTTGGTGCTGCTTTTTTGAAACAGCAGTATTTTTGGCTTTGGCATCAACATGAGGATAATTACCATGTGGTCTCCATTTGCTTGTAGGTTGAAGACCCCCACCCTAGATCAAAAACTATTTCAGTTGACTCAAACGGCATTTCTCAGTGAGTGGAAATGATGCATATCTGGCAGCTTTTCAGTGTAAAATGAGTCATCAAAACATACCGACTGTAAGCATCTTCACCCTTCCTTCCCCCACCTCTTAATCCAATGACGGCTAAGATTGGGATAAAGCTTCATCTGCAGCATGTATACAAAACATAGGGGTACAGAGACAAACACTTGATTGCAAAGCAGTCATGTAATGAAAAAGCATATAATTTGCATCAGATTGGGTTGAAATTAAAATTGCAACAAACTATTTGCCGGTTTCAAGCTCTGGAGAGTAAATTCACTCTTTTCCTAATTTTCTTTTCTTCATCATTTCTCCCTCTCACTTACCCTCCCTCCTCTCAGTGTAGGAGTTCTGCATTGCCCCTTGTTTTTTGGCTTCTCATAAAAACAAGATTGAAGAAATCTACTAGCACTTATACTTCAAATGAAAAGCAAAATCTAAAAATGAAAATGCAGTAAATGTTTGTTTAAAAATCTTAGTGATGAAATATAATCTGCTCTAGATGATTCTGTAACTGTAAAGTAATATTCAAGGTGGTATACGGAATTAGAAGGGAAGGGAAGGAAAGAATGCAAAAATATTTGAGGCTCAGAAAGAAAAATCAGAAGCATACACATGCCACTTAAAAAAGATGAAATTTATGAAAAAGGAATCCTTGGCATGGTTGCCTTAGTCTCTGGGCAAGTACATGACTACTGCTGTGTTAGATTCACACAGGAGTTTGCTAGGGAAATCCAGCAGAGATGTGCCACTCCTGTACATGACTCTAAACTCCTTAGGAAGGACTGGGTGGGTGTCAGTGCTAAAAAACCTCATCATTAGAACCATCATACTTAAAAAACACTCCATGGTCATAGATGACGTTTCTACCTTCCAGATTTGGATGAGTTCATTATGAAGTTTGTGATGAACCAGCTCTGGAACTCTTGAGATGCCTGAGCTCTGATTGTGACTGTGAGACCTGCAGTGGTGGTGGCTCCTGGTGTGGGAGGAGAACCAACAGCCCTGGCTGGTCCCTAGCTCTGTCAGCCACAGAGATACCTTCGGCTTATTTGACATCCCTCAGTTATTTTTAAAGAGGCCTGTGACACTCTCATTCTACTTTGCATAAGAAGTTCTATTGCCTTACTCAATGAATATGTGCACCTGCAGCACTGTCTGAAAGAAAAGATGAGTTGTGAAGTCTTTGGCATGTGATGCTTTTTTTTTGATATTTCCCTTTTTACAGTATTCAACATAATAATACAATTTATTAAAACTTAGTGCTGATCGGGGAAAGTGGACAAAAGGTGTTGTATAATTCTGTCTCTCCTTTAGAGTAGGTTGGCAGGTGTGGGGAAATTATTTGGTAAGAGACGAATAGACCTCGGCACACCACACAGACATACTTAGCATTATCCAGCATTCACAACAACGGTACACACCCAAAAACTTGTGGGGATGGACAGAGTACAAGAAATCTGAGGTTACTGCTTCCTCATCTCTGATTTACACTCTCCTTGCAGAACAAGGTGCTGTTCCTGGGCACTGGCTCTGGGAGGAAGAGAAGCCGTGTGGCTGCATGAACGTGGTGCCAACCTCGAGCTGATGCACTTAGACTCTGCCTCTCAGCTGGATCTTCGTATGGTGTCGCCGGCCCGGTGCCACCGGAGCCAGGAGAGCAGTGCCAGCACGTGGAGCATGGGATTTGGCCTGGCATTTTTAATGCAGATAATTGGTTTAGACTACGAGGTAGGAGCTGGCGACTATATGAATTGAGAAGCTCAACATCCTAAAGGGTGAAGGAGTACAGGAAGTGTATCTGTACATTTTTTTTTTTTTAAATGAGAGGATTGTTTTATTCTTTAATCCTGTCATCTTCCTTCTTTCCCAATCTGTAAACTTCTCTCACAATCTGTAAGATTCTTCCCCAATCCGTAAACTTCTTTCCCTTTATCTAGCAAGTTTGAGCTTTACGGGTGCTTTGATTTTTTTTATATTTAAAACCCTGTGCTTAGTTTTAAAATTACACGTATATTTTTAAAATGTATATCTCCTTGCAAGGCATCATTTTGCCTCAGAGTGCACTGGCATTTCATGTTTTCTCTTGTTGCGGCTCACACTCTGTGTCAGGGCTATAAAAGCTGCTACTGTTTATTCACATTTGAGGAAGGAACAAAGGGAGCTTTCTGCAGTCGGTGCACCTGGAATGTGAAGTGAGAATGGTAACTTCAGCAGCCCGCTGCTGCCAGGTGGCAGCCCCTTGCTACATCAGAAAACCAAGAAAAAAAATTGGGAAAATGTTAAGAGTTTGGTTACAATTTATCTTAAGGCACTAACTTTGTTTTATGTTGGTTGAAGGTTTAAGTTTTATATTTAAGAGCCCTTCTGTTTTGAGTTGCTTAGCCACCCGTCACCACAAAGCAAGAGAATCATCAGCTCCTAAAGGATTTTGCAGCAATGCTAAAGTACACTAATTGTAAAGTTTCTGTGGAATTTGTGTTATCACGACACGAAATGCAGACTGCACTTTATGTAGGCAGAAAACGAAAAGCTCTCTTAATGGGTTTAGATGAAACAAAAAGATATTAAAAATGCATTTGTGTTTCTGCCAAAACTAAATACAACAGCTACTTGTTTTTTCTAACAATACTTAATGTTCACCTTTTTCCAAGGACTTTACAATAATATGTAGCTATCAGTTAGAAAGTCAGAGAAGACTAGGTAAAAGAAATAAGTAGAGACGGGTTGTCCTTGCTTGCCCCCAAGAAGTGGTGCAATGACAAAATCCAAGGCTGCAATATTTTGAAATGTGCTTTAAATTTATTCAAGCTTTATCTTCTCTTACAGAGAAGTTTTATCTTGCTCTTACTGGAGCTGATGGTTTTGCACTACAATATTGGAAACGGCATCTAGCTCATGTTTCTGTTGAACTGGTACTGAAAAGAACTTGCATGCCAAAAAAAGGCCAGAAAAACTTGCTATGTGGTTTTAGAAAGCACAGTTCAGACCTGACAGATGCAAAGATCTAAGAACAGTCCTGGAAGCTCTAGCAAAAGACTTTGGTTCTGAGGAGACTGATACCTACAGAAAAATTAGGAAATAAAGTATTTGGATAAATACAATTTCAGAATTGGTTCTCCAACAGCTTTTTGAAACCCAAGTCAGAAAAACATCTCCTGTATTCCCAGGATTAACATTTCATGTTATGTTTGAAAAGTTGTACTTCTGACTTTTATGTCTTCATGATCTAACTGTTGGTTTTAATATTCTAAATCCCCTTTCAGGCAATAAAACCTTCCCAGTAATTCAAGTGGAAGTAAAATTTGTCTAACTCTAAAAATATCTCATCAGTACCTTAAACTTAATTTCCTCCAAATTATCAGACAAATATAATCTTTCTCTGTTTACTTTCTGCACATGAATATCTGGAGTTGCTTAGATCTTTTACCAAGGCTTGATCCTGATTGCCTTTGAAAGACAGATTAAGGTTTTCCTCATTGTCTTCTACTTGACAGAAACACAGATGCGTTATTTTAACAGCTTTTTTTTGCCCTTCTAGACACACAAAGCCCACCTGCTCTTCTGGGACTCTACTGTTTTTTGGAAGCTCTAATTTGCACCTGGGCTGAAATCATCCATGGGGAAAAATCAGGTGGCTGGGAGTGGATCAAGTACCATGTGCTTTGGCTCTACCTTTTAATGAGCATCTTTGTGTCCAACAGGCTAGTGAGTATGGGATAACTAGCTTTTGGCAAATACAGTGGCCTCATTAGGATGGGAAACCCTTTGTTAGGGAGAGCTGTCTGCCTTCTTATCTTTTAATTTAGCACGGATGATGTAAAGAGTGTGAAATTCCATATGCATCTGGCTAATATATTTTAAAACAGTCTGAACAACATATAGTTTGTACCATGGAGATTCACAGAATTCCCTTTATAAGGCAAGTTCATTTCTCCCTCCCACTTTTCACCTACTTATATTTGTTTGAAAGTGTTAGCCTTTACATTTAGCAGCGAAGTTTTGTGTCTTCAGTACGGTTTGGTCAAATCTGATCCGTTATGATGTGATGTTCAGATTCTTTCTGGATCTATGTATTTTTATTTCTCTCATTTTCTTTGTCCCACTGCATGCATTACAGAACATATAAAAATGTCACCAGTGAACTTACTACTTTTTTTTAAAACCTTCTCCCCTATACTTCCATTTAGACCATACACTGCCTATTTCACCACTCAAAATTATTTCCCACTTATCTCCTAATCTTAGCAACTTCATTCCTGCCTTTTGTTCAGTTCTCTATGACACACCTTGTACTCCACAGTCACTATGTTCTCCTTTGCCTAAAAAATTAGTGAAGCTTTGTGAATTGGCTTAGTCAACCTGTCTAGCTAAAACCAGGGAGTGCTTTAATTCAGTGTAGTAACTCATGTGGGAAACAGCAGAGCCCCATTGTGAAAAAGGTCGTCTGCCCCATGGTCCATCCCAGTACCATTCTGGTTTTGCTGCTAGGTTGGTTACAAATCCTTCTCTTTGCCAGTTTTGATTTCACCACAATTTGTTGAATGTGTTTTCATGTAATTCCAGTTGTCTGTCTACTCATTATCTCCGTTTCTATGCTGTGGACACTTGTGTTCATCCCTTACTCCTACCCCGCTTCCTCTTTTACAGGCATTTGTCTCTTCAGTGTCTTTTTTAATGCACTATCCTAAAGAGATTTTGCTTCAAGCAAAAATCTTGAGCCAGGCTTGAGTCTTGCTGTTATTATTTTTACTTCACTATTCCTTCAGTGCAAATCCTATTGGTTATGCAACGTCTTTATGTTTTGTATACTCTTTGCAGAAAGTGTTTACAGAGTCCTGGCGTAGCTTCAGGCACTGTGTAATTTACAGATCAGTATAAATGAGAGCAAGCTGAAAAGTAATGCCATGTTGCCTTCTATTCCCACCTAGTGATTATATCATCTTCTTTTTTTTTGTTACCAGTAGCCCATTAATTTTTGCTAATCTTTCCTCTCTACTTTTCATAGCAGGGGCTCTCGTGCTGTGAGGCTACTTTTCTAAGTAATACTAGCCACAAAACATATCTGTGCTCTGTTCTGGCAATTTGAAACGCTGCTTGCAGAGCCCTGCACACATTCAGAGTACATAAGCAAGTTTTATGTACATATGTGTATAGGTAGGTGAGGACAGATGCGTGTGCCTACACACAGACACACAGACACACGCAGAAGGCTGGAAGGTGCAAAACAGAAAGGTTGGTGCCTGTGAGGTACTTGACACAGAGACACAGCCACCTACTCTGTTTCAGTCCACAGCATCTACCCAGCACAACAAAGCACTTGCTGGGTAAAAGGTGGGAGCCATAACACAAAAAGAGCGGGTGAGACAACCTTCACCAGTTACTTCTCACCACTTTCTCACCCAGATGTTGCCCGAAACATCAGGCAACAAAAGGAGATTATGGAACAATAAAAATAATTTATCCCTGTTAATCCAGTCCTTCCCCTACTAAAAGTCCATGCAGCTTCAGCATGGAAACTTATTTCTTTGACAGCCAGACATATTAAATCACCCATCTTCATGCAAGTGACCACATTTATAGCCATCATATAATTTAATCACAAAAAGATAATTATTTATTCTGGTCTTGAAAAAAAATTTAGGAACCTGTTTACAGAGAAAATTAATTTAATTTCTGGATCTTTGATTTAAAGCCAACAGAAAATTGTCTTTAATTTTAGGTCTAGTTGGACTGGTAGAAACCAGCATCAGACAAGACTACAGCTTTATTAAATTTAGTTGGAAAATACTGATATTTCTATTAACAGATTTCTTAGAAAATCATGCATTTTAATTTAAAAATGCTTTACTCTTTGAGTTAGAAATGTATTATGTAGAACTATAGAAAAGCTCAATCCACCAACATGACAGTTGGCAAGCTAAAATAGACTGGCACAAAATTAGAGTAAGAGACAGAAAGTAATAATTGCTTGACCTGCAGGTTGAAGAATAAAGAAGAAGAGATCAGCTCCAGTTATATGCTGTAAAGCTTCAAAAGCTTCTGACTGAATCTTAAGATTCATAGGTTATTTAAAAAAATCAAATTTAGTTTATAAGACTTATTAGCTTGGAAACTGCACAGTAATAAATAAAGACATGCAGCAGACCAGAGGTGAATCGGGACTGAATTTATTTCCCTTAATATATATCAGTCAAAGGTGGTATTAAGCAGAGCTTTTGTCACCTCTGTGATTATTAAGATTTAGGGAAAACTTGCAAGGAAAGTAGGGGAAGCTGTAAGCTTCAAGAGTTTAAAGCACGAATACATGTCCATCTGGCTGTACATTGGTTTTCCTCAGCTCGTCTGCTGAAAGGTCCTCTCTGAGTCCTGCTGACAGACAGGGGCTTCCTACATCGACCTCCTCAGCCCCTTTAAACTTAGTTTAAAGTTCAGTTGATTTGTGAAATACTCCTTTACCTGACAGATGTTTTACTCCTGAAGGGGGACTCACTCAGACCAAAGTGGGCATGCTTTCATTTTTACTACTGAACATGCATTGATCCCATTTACAGATACTTGTGGTAGACGTGAAATTTTAGTTAAGAGTTATCCCATGAATAACATGGACAGCTTGTGATGTTTATCTCCTCCACTTTGGCAACCTGAGAAAG
Source organism: Falcunculus frontatus (assembly GCA_013398115.1). NCBI lineage: Eukaryota > Metazoa > Chordata > Aves > Passeriformes > Falcunculus > Falcunculus frontatus. The sequence continues at coordinate 37,345 of VZRV01007591.1, forward strand.
ATCATGACTAAAATACATGTTTGTGCAATAAATTCCCCTTAAAAAGTAGAGCTCAAACAGCTGAGGAGGAACAGTGAACAAAGGAAAACCAATACTAAATATTTTTGAAATCAAGATATTTTTCCCTATCTCCAACTCCCCTTCCCAACCCCTCTTAAGAGATGTTTCCCTTGCAGATGCCATGGTATACAGCTCTTCCTGTGTTCAACTTCCTGGGCACTTTCCGTGGGCCAACACTGCAGGCTCTGGGACTTCCAGGTGGCCTGGACACCCCACTGCCATCACAGACATGTCAGCTGGTGGCCTGGGCAGGCAGGAGGCTCAGTGGTCAAGAGGTGACACCCCCCAGCCCCAGCTCCACTTAAAGAGGCTGTGTTTCAGCTTCACTTGTGAGCATCCTGAGGCATCCCATCCCTTCATGGGGCACCATGAGGATGTGCACCAAAGGCCATGTCCTACCCCAGCCTGATCTATAGCTCTGACATGAGCTTACGTGCTGCTGGGGTCCTTTCCACACTGGGCATTTTGAAGAGGAAAGGCACTAATTTTAAGGCCTAATATTCTTGACTCCAAAGTCTGGACACACTTAACAGTCCCTGCATGTCAACCCACACAAGAACTGAACTGAAGATGGATAGTAGCTTAAGTGGAAAAATGGCCTACTAAATTATACTCCTGGCATCTTTCTAGCAACACATTTCAAAACACTATTGAGATACTACTGCAGACTGCTCAGCATCAACCCTACTAACTAGGGCATGCAATCATGTGACTACTCTTAAATTAGGAAAGACCAATCTGTATCCAGACTAAACAGTTTCTTTAGACCTTGCCAAGATTCCAGATATGTCATGTAGTCCGCCTTTCTGCAAAATACACCCTGCACAGTTCAAGCCCCTTAGGAGAGTCTGCAGGCTGCACTTGTGACCATGGTGCACAAGCCATGGATACACTGTTTTCCTACAAGCAGATTTCTATAAAATCAGAGCAATTCTGTAGCAGTTGTTCTAGTGATAGGGAACTCTCCAGACAATACCACAGTGATGCTGAGTTAGGAAACATAATCCATTTCTCCTAGCAAGCCTTTAGGTTAGGAGGAACCTAAAGGTTTCTGAACCCATGCATCTGGAGCTCATTTACAGCTCAGCTGCAAGGTCTGTAAAGGAAGAAGGCAAAAGGGGTGTCTTTTATGGTGGGAGAAGGAAATGGAAATATAGGTGCTAAAGTAGGTGGCTAAGCTTTCATCTGGGTGAGAGGAGAGCTTTGTAGTGTTTTTGTTTGAATGCTGGAGAAAGGTAAAAGGGCAGGTTGCTATTTTTTTGCAGAATTTATTCCAGTAAACAGAAGAAAGCAGCTGTATTGGAACAAGAAAACATTCAGGATCACATGAAACTGCACAAAAAGAAAGAAAATGCTATTTTCTATTTTTGAATTGAGCTCAGCTAGTGAGTGCCTGGATACATTTTTTTTTGGATCAAAGATGGATGCTTTGTCTGGAGTCACGTAATATATTATTAAGAGTTTGGCTCTGTTGGTGATGCGCTCTTTGTACGGAAAGATTGAGACTGTTTTCAAAGACATCATAGTCTGGTGAAGTAAAGCTGAATTTACTTTCACTTGAATGAAATATTCAAGTGAGACTTGTGAGGGGCAGCACTGGAACTTTACAAAGAGAATGAAAGATAAAACTTTTGTAGCTCCTCTATTTCTTCTAAATATAGAAAATAATCTATAGTTTCACACTTTCAATGTAACCTCAGTTTCCATTTGCAGGTTTCTATATCACTTTTCCATCTAATATATGTGAATTTGCCTCAGTTCTATGCTTTTACATACACACAAAACCTGTTTGCTCTTGTTCTGTGTGCTGATGAGGGTTTTGGTGGCTGCATTCTCCTTTATCAAATAACACTCCAGGAAAACAAAATCTGAGTGATTTTTATATGAACTACTTAGTCACACATAACTTGAGATTGCAATGTTAGCCTAAGATAACCAAGTTTAAGTGAATGGTATTAATTGATGAGATCTTATTAAGAACCTAAATCATCACTTATAAAAACATTAGGATTGTGTCTAAATGCTTGGTGGCCAGCCCATGCCGAGGTTCTGTGGCTCTAGAAACTTGAGATGCTTCCCTCTCTCTTCTCCTTAGGACCTGCCACTCCTGCTTTCTTTTCTACCTCCTGCCTTAGCCTACTACATAGACCTGCCATTCATTTTTCACTTTTTTTACCCATTTTGATATGGTTTGTGCATCCAACAACCTACCCTTCTATTAGCTCTCCTCTTGTTATCCGCGTATTTCTGTTCCAGATGTCACTTCAGAGATTTTTTTCTTACTGCCCCACATCATTGTTTTTCTTTGTTCTTAACTTTTCGTGTTTCTCATCCTCTGCGTTTAATCAAGTCACCACCTCCCTCCACTGAGTGACTTGCCGGAAGCAGAGAGGTCTGATAAGCATAACAGACAACTCTTACTCTTAGTTTCAACTTTAAGCATCACAGTAGTGGTAGTAGCTGTTGACAGCTAAAAAAAAATTAGTTTCTGGGAAGGTACTTATGCTACACTCCTCTGTAAAACACATTCTACAGTGAAGGTTTGGGAGTTTTCATGGAGCCACCTAGATCAGCATTTTTATTGGAATGATCAGAGACGTCACAGGTACCTGTGTCCATGAAATACTTTTAAGTCACTCCACAGGAAAAAAGAAAATCAGTCTTCAGTGAAACAGAGGTAAAAATGTATTTAATATCAAAAAAATAAAGAGATTGCTTCATATTTCATTATTGGGAAAGGAGAAGTTGTGTTAGGTAAAACTTTCCAAGAAAATTCAACTGAAATAAAGCCCAACTAGTGTTTTTGCAAAAATGTTAACAAATGAAAATAAAATCTTAACACATGAAATGGTGCATTACTTCTTTGCATGTCCTGCAATAAAAGGGACACCAGTGCTGCCCAGTGCAGTGCTACAGAGGTAAGTTGAGACAGCTCAGACTAGGTTTTGGTAGCAGAAGCAGAACTGCCTGGACTTAAACTCCTTGCTTCCTGATGTCATGAGTCCTCAAAACCAAAAGGCTTTTGTTCAACTATAAATTGTTTCTGTGTGAACATTATGCTGTATAGAAGCAGGACACTGCAGGTGAGGTTTATGTGACCAAGTGCATGTATTTATGACTGAGCTGCTCCATGGATTTCCTTTATGGTTAGTGAGAAATATTATCATTTCTACAGTGTGACTCATCTCATCCTACTGTAGATATCAACATCAGTCTAGACCTGCCTCTATTTTTTAATTTACTTTAAAGGAAGGTCACAGTGACTAGCTCAGGTGTAGACACCTCAAGTGAAAAGAGGTAGCCTACACCTTCCATCCACAATGTAGTAGTTCAAACTAGAAGATGACTTACACTCTCTGCAAACACACAGGAATCATGAAACTGTGCTGAGGGAACACCATGCAAGACATCAGCTGCAATCTTTGAGTGTTCAGATATCATGGACACTCTTCATAGGAGCCCCCAAAATGCTGAAGAAAGAAGACTTACATCCTGAAATCATAGAACACATCTGCAATGTTAATGTCTCCTCTTCTTTGCAGGAAATAAACAGCAGTTCTTAAGAGAGAGAAAATACAAACTAGCCTTTACATCACCATCACAGCTTCAGCTGCAAGACCAGCTCACACAGGGCAGCAGCAGAATGTCAGCATTTGGTTCTGCATAGCTCTCAACTCTGAGCTGTGACCTCTGGGGAAACACAGTGAGGGGTATTTGCTGTGACACCTTTTGCTATGTGCACAGCTTTGGCTTGCTGCATTTCATATATGAAAAGGTTGAGTAGAAACAAATCACATTCTTACTCCGGCTTTTCTTTTTCCTCCTCAGTGCGAGAGCATTCTTACTGGCCCTAGCGAAAAAGTTCTGAAATGCATTGTAGGCAGAAGCAGGAAATTTTCTCTCCTGGATCAAACAGAGCAGGCACTAATGACACAGCACAGTGAAAGGAAAAAAAAAATAAAAGAAAAAAGAAATGTTTAACACTCAGCACTAGAGGAGAGTGAAAACAGAACACACTTTGAAGAATTTCCTTGCTGCAGTATAGACCTGCATAGGAGACTTTCCACAGTCAGACTCAACATGTTTTGAAGTTTCTCTGTTTAATCTTCAGGTCAGGTTTTGGCTCTGTGCTTTCAATAACACAATATAAAAGAATAAAGGCTCAAACAAGGCAAGGGGAAAAAAAACCCGTAGGAAAATGTGAGACTTAGTAAATCAAATGTCTAAGAAGTAGAGCAAGCAAGGTGCTTTAAGGACTGGGACAAAATTTTGTCTTAGACAAGAAAAGCACTATCTGGAGACAGTTCTAATAACCAAATATCCTGGCTCAGCTGAGAGTTAAGAAATGATCCCATTAATGATCTGAAAGCCAGGTTGGATGGGGCTTTGAGCAACCTGGTCTGGTGGAAGGTGTCCCTGCCCATGGCAGGGGCATTGGAACTAGAGGATCTTCAAGTCCCTTCCAACTCTATCCATTCTATAATTCTATGACTAAAATCAATCCTAGTTGCAGGATCTGTGCAATGTGAGAAAACATTACTTTCCATAAAAGATGAAGAATAGAGCTAGAAGACAAAATTGTACACTCAGTGTGAAATATTGTTCGGAAAGTTTAATTAATATAGATATATCACTGCAAATGCCTCTCTCTCTATTGTGACTCTCTGAGGAGACTGTGAAATACTGCAAAAATTAAAAAACTTCTTCATTTTTTGGTAACAGAGACTCCTTTTATTAGCATTTTGAGATGCATGTAGTTCTGACAACTTGTGAACAAATTCTAAGGTAAACCTGGACTAACTAAAGAGTGCTTCCCTACAAAAGCAATCTACTCCTTGTGAGCACAAGGAATGAGGACTCCAGAAGAGCACTATCTCCCTGCAGAGGCGTTGCAGTTCTCGCTCATAGGTGGATTGCCAGGCGGTCTCTCTTGTTTAAAAACAGAGGATTCGAGAGAAGATAGAAACAGGCAGACAAGATCAGACAGAAACTTCACTGTGTCCAGCGACAGCATCATATAGCAGGTGCCTAGGGAAGAAGATATGAATGGCCCAAACATGGTACTATTTTGCCATAGTGCAGACTGGCCCAAAACTGTGGCATCTGAACCCACTCTGGATAGCAGAGCAGGGCAGCTCAGGAAAATGTAAAGTACAGAAGACAAAATTTCATTCATTAAGCAACAGGCTGAATCATGATGTATGAGTAATGTCTCATATCTTAAACTGGAAATCAAACATGCAATAGTAGCATTACCAAATAGAAGAGGAAACTTCCCATTGTCTTCAGAGTGCATAAAATTTTATTCTAAGCCCTAAGCAAATAATAATAATAATAATAATAATAATAATAATAATAATAAAAAGTAAGCCTACTTCACCTACAGCATTTAACATATCTTGTTTCACTAGTACAAAGAATTCCAGCTTCAGCTAAAGGCCATTCTTTGTTAATAATTATTTTCTTTACTAGTGCATTACTCAGTAAATTTAGTTCATGCACTTGTAAACTATATTAAAAAGGCAGTACAGTCGATGAAATACAAAGGGATGGAATCTATTAATCTGTAACTACTGCTTTTCAAGGTAACACTTTGAAGTAAGTACTCCTGGGGTTTTTCACTGCATGTAGAATGTTAAACCAAAAATTAAAAGGAAAAGTGAGGGTCAGTTCTGTTTGGTTTTGCTTTTCAAATGGAAGTATCACTGTTTCTATCATAGCCAGAATATCTCAAATTTTAATAAAACAGGTTTTATATTTTATTTAGATCAGTTATATGCTATTTTTACTGTAACTATGCACTTTTGACCTTGTCGTAGAACCATAGAATGGTTTGGTTTGGAAGAGACCTTTAAGATCTACTTCCAGCCTCCCTGACATGGGCAGGAACATCTTCCACTACACCACATCTCTCAATGCCCCATCCAACCCGGCCTTCAACACTTCCAGGGACAGGGCATCCATCCACTGACAAACTGTTCCAGTACTCACCACCCTCTGAGTAAAGAATTCCTTCCTGATATCTAATTGAAATCTCTCCCCTTTCAGTTTAAAACTGTTCCCCCTTGTCTTATCAGTATCTGCCCATGTAAAAAAAGATTGTAAAAAAAAGATGTAAAAAGATTTTTCTAAAATTAAAAAAAAAAAAATTAAAACCATCACAAAAATTCAGAGCTATTACAAAGCTGATAAACTCTGAAGTCACTACTGACATAAACAGGTTTGCTATCATCGAGGCAACGAGATTTGGTCCAATGTGTAGGTGTGTGGAGCTTTATTCTATAATGCAGCATTCAAAGAATTGATACATTGTAAAAGCTCAGATTCCGATTTCCAGACTGAAAAGACTGGAAAGAATTAAAACCATACTAGGACACTAAACCCCTTATTAACATGTTCCAGGCAGTAGCAGGTTCTTTTCTCAGCCAAGTCACAGAACAACCTTCACCTTTTTTATGGCTCAATTGCATCTCAGCTAGGGATTTGCACACAATGAGGCTGTTTTCACCAACAGGGTGATGGCTTTCCACATCTCCATTGTGCCAGCCTCGAGGTGATGACTGGCAGTGAGGAAATTGTTATCTTAAGGTGGGTAGGTTTGACGGATTTCCTTTCAGCAAAACAAAACCATATGGCAACACAGCTTTTGCTTAGGAGGAGGCATGCCAGGTAAGGAGGGAAATGTCAGGAAATGGTGATGAAGAAACATCCCCAGACACCTGGCTTACCTGTTTGCACTGCTCCAACAGATTGCTGCGGCAACCTTACAGGGGCCTCCTTGCTCTTCCGGAGGACACTGAGGCAGAATTATTTATTGCTCTGATGATCCTTGGTGAAGAATGGCTGTGTAACAGCTCAGTGGGTCTGTCCTGGTCCAAACAATGTCAAACTGAACCTTTTGAGCTCTTGGTGACTCAGATAACACCCAAATGCCCAGATAGAACCATTCTATGAAACTGTGTGTTTTGAATGAGAGGGCAGTCTCTGTTTCCATGGGATCTGACATTTACTATGACCAAAACATATCCCTTGAACTAATTTGCCAACACTACCACCAATGGAGCAAATGTGTGGCAATGGCAACTGGAATAATTTCTATGAACCAAAGAAGTAATTTAATGCAGAATTTATAAAATTTTACATCATAAAATATACTTTATACTGCACAAGTTAAATAAACCACCTTTTTTAATTTACAGACAATCCATGTTACATGCCAGTCCAAAGCTTTCATCCACCATTAAAGAGCTTAGTAACTAATTTTAACCCTAAATCTTTTAGTTTTTGCCTGATGACTGCATGTAACCAAACTAAATAAATACTCTATTTTGATTTGTTCCTTCTCAGGATAGCTGCTTATGTCCGTTTGTCTTCAAATTTACACAACCTTTTCTTTTGGACAGGAGTCAATGGATGGTATATTCCCAAGAGAGACTATTTGGTTCCTGATAAAGGTTATAGTATAGTCACTCCATAATAGGGTGATCATGGAAGATACATGTCTTACACATCTGCTTGAAAGGCTAAATGAACATGATCTACCAGGAAGCTGATCCTCAGCCATAATTCTACTGGCTTTTCCAATCTAAACTGATTGCAGTTGGAATTTATGTAGCAGAGGATTTTTACTCTGCATTGCCTCCCCATTGCTGCCTAAAACGATCACATGAAAACTTTTGTTAACTTGTCTTTAAGTTAGAAATTAATAAGACAGAGGAATGGCGTTTGTATGGCTGGAGTGTGTAATTTAGGCTCTAAAGCAGATTATGAAGTCCAGAGATATACATACAATGCAGTCAGAGATGTATCAAAAATGGGAGACTGTCAAAACAGATAAGAGAAGGAGTCATTTAGTCACATCATCTAATGCAGCTGGATTACTACAAAGATGGTGAAAGACGTGATAAAAAATCTATCTACAATAGAATATGAATTTACAGTTCCTTACCTCACTGTAAGTACAGCCCCACAGCTACTGCTTCAGGGGATTGAAGAAAGAAATATCTGTGGTACCTATGAAACATTGACTGCTTTTTTGGAGCAGCCAGCTGGAATTGGCTAAAATGCAGAACGTCACATCAGATCTCACACAGATGAGAGGTTTGCTTGCTTTCCAGTAGAGATAACAATCGTGATGAGCCAGCAGAACTTAGTCTGCAGCAATGTGAAAGACACGGAGTATGAACATTTGCTAACTCTCAATAACAGGGTGAGCCAACCTGTTAAGAACACCACACCTTTGTAGAGCACTGAACTTATTCATTCCATATTTTTGCTTTATAAAACAATGCTAAGAGCATGACCTCTTTCTTCTTGGCTTTTGTGCACCCAATTCCTAGCCTGGGTCCTAACAACCATGGTTTCCAGAGAATATGTGGTGCTGGCACCATTACAGGGTTTGTTTTTTTTTTTCTCTACAGCTTTGGAGAGCCTGAAAATTCTTTTTTCCCCCCCACCCTGAAACAGCTCACTCAAGTGCAAGAAAAATCCTCCACAGATGGGGGACAAGCTTGACAAACAGCAGTAGGAGAGGTAATATTTTATAAAGAAAATGATGAATGATTCCAAGAAAAAAACTAGGAAGCAGAAATCATCTTAGGCGTATGAGGAACCACATAATGATGCAATTGAAAATGTGACTGTATAATGGCCGGTAGTTTGATAATGAAGGGAAAGCTGTGAAGCTCATTTGTGGCAATATAAAAAAATAAAAAAGACAGAGCATGTTGATAATGAGCCTTGAATATTCTTTCTTTTCTTTTCCCCTCTATTTTGTCACCTTTGGTCTACTTGGCATTCACCCAAATTAGAAGACTGACAGTCATTTCTCTTTAATAATCACTCTTGGAGACTCAAGAAGCACTTGCTTTTCAGCTCTGTCAACAGGGAATCATTAACACTGAAAAATAAATATATATATGCTTAATTGTTTTTACTGAAATAAACACTCTGGGTACCCCCTGCCGTTTAATGAACATGCACTGGGTTAACTACAAGGGCTGTTACCACTGCCATCTTTGATCGCTTGCTAGGGGCAGATGAAAGACTAAAAGACACGTATTTTTCGACAGTAAATATGATTTCACTTTTTTTGCTTCTACATGAACCCACCCTTTACAAAGTAGTGCAGAATAGCAAAGGCTGTCAAAATAAGGCTAGCAAGTAAGTGGAGTAGCAGCTCTCTACAGAGTTTGATTATTCTTTTGTGAAAGAGTCTGTAAACAAAACCTTTAGGCTTTTGTCTACTAAACAGTGCTTAGAAATTCTTCCAGCCTAGCATTTTTAATATGTGGGAACATGACTGTGTAGAATTCAAGAGCACTCAACATTTTTGAAAGGAAGACAATTTATTTTTGTAGCTAAATGGGGCCTCAGAAGCCAAAATGCAAAAAAAAGACCACTTTTTTTTAAAGAATATAAATGCTCTGTATGCTCTGAGCTGCCTTTGAGATGTTTCCTTTGCCTTGACTATACATACCAAGATATTAACAGAGCAAAAATAATTTTCAAGTATCAATTAATATAAATTTTGAGTTTGGAAAGTGAAATTTAATTGAAAACATATTCAGGTCTTACTTTTCACTTCCAGCCTTTGTGCTGTGGTAATAAGCCAGCTCGTCTGAGGCCTGATATCCCTTCAACTAACAGTCAGTTCTTTGAGACGGCCAGAACCTTCGGAACATGCTACAAGTATTACAGGGCAAAAAGACTCAAAGCTCTTCCCTTCCTAGAAAAATGTTTGATCTAGGGCTGGCAGATGCTTTTCTTCACCAGATCAATTCACCAGTTTCTGAACATGGCCAAGAACCTGGGTGCAAATTTATGCATGCCTCAAAGCAGAAACTGATGGGATATTTCCATCTGAATTTCCCTTCTCTATACCTGGGACACATCCTGAAAAGGAAGTTAAATGTTCCCTGAACCCTCCTTTGACACTGCAGCCATACCCAAATCTATACCATTAAGCTCTTTTAGCCTCCAAGTAGGGCATCGTCATCAACGCTGTTCAGTGGAGACAGTCTCCGGTTTGTGCAAAATCCCGAACTAAGCTAGGGAAATGTTCAGGATGGTGATGGTGGATCCAAACCCAGAAGAAGCCTAAGACCACTGACTACGTAAAAGAATAAAAGATTCGAGTTCCAGTGCCCGGAATCTTTCCCTGGCACAGTTAAAGCTATTAGTATGGATGTGGCCATATGTGTCAAGGTACTTTAGACAGCAACTGAGCCTGGAGTTTGCAACTGCTGGCTTTGCCTAAATACCAGCCTGAGATGTCTTGAAGGGAAACCAGTTGCTTAAAAGCACATCTTGAATTTAACTCCAAAAGGCTGAGTAATAGATTTCCTACAAGTTTTTTGGATAGATTTTGCGTGAAGCTGTAAAAGTTATTGCCAGTGTAATTTTGGTTTGCCTCCTACTGTTTGAGATTTGATGATCATTTCATCTCTACAGATTAATGACTAATTTTCAATCATCTTTTAAATACAAAGTTTTCCTTATCTATTATACAGGTAAGTGCTAGATATGCAATTACAGAATGCAAAGCATAATGAAATCTTTAAAAAGTACTTACATTTGGATTCTTAAAAGGATCAAGATTTTATAATCTGGTTAGCTCTCCTTCGCTTCAGGCTACTTGATGAAAATTAGGGATTACTGCATCCTCCCAGTTTAGTCATCAATCCTTACACACATCACTAGTGTTACACCCACCTAGTAGGGGCAGCTTTAAGTTTCTCTCATAAAATCATAAATACCAGCCAAACAATTTTTGCAGACTACAAATGCTGGTGACAATGAGCCCCCTCCTTGGCTCAGCTGTTCCAGAGTGTTTCTGGCTTCATGTAAAAATAATTCTAGAGATAAACATCAGTATGATCAAAGAAAATTACAACACAGGAAGGACTGGAGCAATACATGTGTGTTGCTTACGGTCATGGCAACACCTAAGTTTTAGCTGTCTTGCCACCTCCTACAAATGACTTCAGCTAGTGTGACCAGACAAGGATGACTACAATTCCCACCCACATACCCAGGCACATACACACACGATGTTATCTGCTCCCCATCACTGGAAAACAGTGACTTCTGGGATGAAACACAACTAACAATAGATATCTACATTAAGAAAACTCTTGGCAAGTAAAGACTAATATCACAGGTATCTTCTGGCATGAATAAGTAAAAGGTAAAGTATACAGTTTTTGAAATATTCCTTACCTGTAACTTTGTTTTGGAAAGTTTCTACCTATTTCCCTATTAAATTTGAAGGGATGAAATCTCTTGGATTTTACTGAAAGGACCAGGATTTTCCATTAAGATTCTCTTCCATGTAAATGTTGATGCAGCATGATTCAGTGTGATCTAAAGAAAAGCTAAACTTTTGATTTCTAGTATGTGTGTTGGAAGCAGAGTTGACTGGAAAGAGGTTTTTGATGGAAAGTGGAATTTTACACTTTGATGATTTTTTAAATTTGATTTTTCGTTGGAAAATGAAATGGACCCAGATTTTCCACTTTCAGATCATTTTCAGGGCAATGTAAGAAAATGAAGACCGTACTTTATTATAAACACCAAAATAGGCCTTAAAGATATCATACTTTAAAACAACCAATAGAAAAGATTACTGCTAGATTTTTGGGAGGGTATCAGGAGCCCACAGTTGGAACAGTAATACCAAGATGGAGGCTGAAGCCAAAATCCTCCCTTGGCAAAAGGGAACTAGACTGCAGTAGAGTCTACCAGATCCAGAAAAGCAGGTCTGCAGTTTGCAGTGCTCCTCGAGGCAGTACAACATTCTGCAGTCTCCCTTCTGGATGGGAAGATCCTCAGGGTGAGAGACATTTTCAAGACTATCTTGGGGATGAGACAATTATTTCATCATTAATAAAATGAAAGTTTTTGCAAAAGCTGCGTCATGTTATTTAAATATTCTCTATGTTCTCATTCAATTCTGGACAAGCCCCTTTTATTGGAACAAGCTGAGAAGAGTCACATGAACACTAAGCGTGTTCCTTCCTTTCTGTCTCCTAGCACAATGTGCTTCTCAGTACATTTAATATACAGTAGTTCCCATGTGTGTTTTGGTACAGAGTGTATTGATTTTGAAGATCCCTTTCTTGGGCATATTCTTAGAGACCTAAACTGTCATCTCAAATACCCTCTGTCATATTTTATTACAAGAGAACATGCTATGAACCAGAATCCTATTGCTAGCTGAGCCTCCTTTGCATCATGCAGATGTTTAAACCAGGTGTTTTGGAAAGGGTTCCTTACTCTCTTATTCTCTATCTGCTTTGTGTTATTTAGACATGGCACAACTAAAAGCAACAAAGAGAGATGTTCTACATTTCCAGTTTCCAGCTGCAATTACAAAGAAACTCTTATTAACTGTAAGATCACACAACCTTGGTCTTAATTGGGTAAACAGGGTGTTTGGAGTACCACACAGCAGAATCCAGCTAATTAAATATTGTTCAGATTTCCCACTGGGGAGTTTATGCAACCACTGAACTATAAGCCATAGTGTTGCAGCTCGGAAACCATGTAATTAAGGTAGATATTCTGTGGAACAACTGCCCTTCCTCTTCTAAAGAAATGTTGTAATCGACCCATGGCGTTTTGTTGAGATGGAGTAAAGAAAATCAGACTGATCTGAGCTGTTTGAAGAAAACTGCTGCAAATACAGATGTTTTTGAAAAAGCAAGTGAGCTTCTAACTTATTAGGTCTTCAAGTGGCAATCTTTTCTATAAGCATATTTGAAATTTTCATTTTGAGCTAAATTGCCATAGGTAAGTGAATTTCATCACTTCAGTTGTATTTCTCTATTGCATATGATAGGAAATCTTAATCCCACACTTGGGCTGGAGATCTCCAGGAAGATGCAGAACAGTATTATCATTCAGGGGCAGACACATCTGTGCTAGATGCTCACACAGGGGGATAGTGAAAATGGCAGAGAACAACTCCCTCCTACAAGAATGGAAACAGAAGACAAGAGGGCCACCAAAGGTAAGACAAGGCAATGAGCACTTCTAGTGATGTGTGGTTCTTGTATGAATAGATATAATTTTGAACAAAGACATAATCCCACCAACGTAAGAATATCTATCCTACTCCTGTGCTAAATGTTACACTTGGAAAGTATAAACAAATGTAACTTATTAGCTAAAGTAATTCCCAAATAATCAGACATAAGGTCTGAACGAAAGAATTGAATTTATAGGCCTTTCCTTTGTCTTTGCATGCAGCTGTCTCCAGGTTCCTGTGATAGCTTTAGCTTAGATCAGGCAGGTGGAAGAAAAGCAGGACAAGAGGCTTTATGTTTCACATTTAAGCTGTCAAAGTTTGATATGGCACTCGAGGCTAAGTCATAGATGCCAACTTCACAGCATGTGAATTCTTTGTAGTATTCATTGGAATTATGCTCATGTAATAAATAAGATAAATTGCTGTTTGAATACACTGAAAGTTGCTATTTTCTTCATTTCAGCAATAGAGGATAGAGATAGGATGTACAACTAAGAACCTAGAATAGTTTCTCAGTTCCACATTCTGATGCTTCCCAAAACACATTGCTATGAGACCTAAGTGCACTTTATTCTCCCTTCCCCCAACCGGATAACCTACTGGAAAGAACCCTGAGTGCTTATCTGGGGAGATAGTCATGGAGCACTCCAACAAAGCCACAGGTCTGGAAGCTTTACAGGGCATGACTTTGGGTTGTACCACACAGCATGAATCTGCTCTAAAGTTTAGATGCAACCTAGAGATGTTTCAACTCAGTTATCAAAGGACTCAGTCATGACAATTCTTAGGTGACTCAGAATGTAAATAAAAAGTGAGAATTTCACAGTCTTTCTGAATGGCTGTGGGCCTGGGAGGAAGAGTCACTCAGACAACATGGTAGGTGTCCAGTAGGATATACTGACGTCCTTCCTGCCTCTCCCTAAGTTTAAGCCTTTCTGTATAGGCCTGAGTTAGGTGCCAGGGTAGCATTAGGATTCACAGCCTGTGCTTTGGTGTCTAAATGTCCATTTGGAGAGGAATTTCTATTCTGTACTACTGTTTTAACACATGCCCTGAAAGAAAAGAAATGTAGATGCCTAACAAGGTCTGGAAGCTGAGGTTAAATCCTTTACAGGTCTCGCAGGCAATGAGTGGCAGAGGAAGTTCCTGAATCTGTCTTCTGTGAATGCAGGGAAGCATCATAACTAACCCATGGACACTTTACCTTCCCTCACTGAGGGTGATGACCCAATGGGGTGCCCATGGGAATAGAGAACGGCTATTCTGTAGTGCAGGACTGGCTACCACGTGTTGCCATCTGTTTCTGGAGGGTCCTGAACAGAAAAGGTGAAAAAAGCAGTAGAATAATTTCCCTGTGGCAATTTCAAAACTGTCAGTTTTCAATATTATGGTGCCAAGAGAAAATCTGAAAAAGAGAAGAAATCTTTTGCACTGCTTGCTGACCAGAACAAAAGCCACTATACTACCAAATTCATGTAACAAAAATGTAAGGATTTTAGCAAAACTGGATCTTCATCTGCACTTGAAGCAACCAGCAAATTTTAAGTAAACATTTACTTGTATATGAGAAAATGAAATCTAACTTTTGTTTTCAGGAATTCTCAATAACCACTAAAACTTCACATCTTTAGAGACCTGTCTAGCTGAGACATGGCTTTTCCCTCAAATACAAAGCTGTTTAAGAAATGGTATCGGGTACAGAGAGGGGACAGCTAATCTATAGCCCAGATGACTGATAGTGCAGAGTGGATACTATTTTTTTTGGTAAAATCTTATTCACATGCAGATAAATAACTTCATTAATTAAACTCCAGGACTCTGGATACTGTAAACTTTTCTGTTTTCTGAAAATATTCCTGAAAATATAGTAATTTTTATTATGGCTATTGTTGATAATGTTTTTTGTTCTCTTTAATAATTCCTCAGTTCTTGTTATTTAAAGCAAACCTCAGACTAGTCTAAATAGGAGACCACAGGCCAAATGATGATCTCAGTCCAGTGTAAGTCTGATTTATTTGCCTCTGGTAGACAGACTTCATGGTAATTTTGAGATAACTGTATGAGGGAATCTGAGCCAAAACCAGAAATTAAACTTTCTTCTGTGAGATCTTCAGTACCCTGCAACTCCAAAGCAAAGATTCATCTGGAAAAGCTGTTCTGCCTGGTGACCTCTTGTGCATTTAGATCATCACAAAAAAGTGCTCTTTGCAAACTCAAGTCCAGCTAATGCATAGTCTGGTAGTTGAGGGAAGATGTTCATCTGTGTATTTTACTTTTAGAACACATCTGTCTGCCCTTGAGTTAGTTTTCTCTCTGAACCATAACCTCTCTTTTATCTGGAGAACACCCGAAATGTCCTTCAGTTTTAGCAGTCTCCTGACTCCAGCAGAGATTTCTTAATACACAGGACAGATGACAATATGTTTCTACCCATTTATTATACCTGAAGCATACTTCAACAATCCCTTGACATTTCCCGTTTTGCTGACTCAAAGTACTAACAGCCAGTGGAAAAAGAAATACAAGTAATTTGAGCTATTCTGGAGCTCCAGAGCCTCAAAGCAAGAAATTTCTTCAGCTTGGAAAAAATGTGAACTTTGAAATTTTTATCCACTACTGCTGGAAACTGAATTACATTATGAAACATAATGCCCTGCAGGGATGTAACGTGCTCAACAACTGGATATCACAATTAGTGGTTAGTGAAAAATTAATGGAAAAATTTGTATTTTTTCATTTTCATTGAATTTACAGGAATATTTTTATAAGTTACTGCATTTTAAAATGCCATTCTGAGAGTGTTCCTACACTTCCCAAGATGTTTTCCAATTGAATTTTGAATATATTTCAAAACTTTTTTTTAACAGAGGTGAAAAGATCTAGTGACAATAAATACAGATGAACTCTGAAAAATACACTGAGCTTGTATAAGTACAATCCATTGCTATGAAAATTAGAAAGGGTGAGGAACAGGATTAGATGAGGTGGGGAGCACTGACTGCTGGTAGAAAAAGCAGTATGCAGAGACTAGAGGACAATTTTGCAATAAAAAACCAATACACAGGCAGCTGCTACCAACACTGATAGAAATAAATGCCATCTTAAGAGGGATGTACAAAGGCACTTGGCACTGGCTTAATTTACTTTCTGCTGCAGTGGATGGGACTTTTGCTGGTGAGGTCAGCTGAAGCCATGCTTCTGAAAACAGTGCCCTGAAATCACCCTTACCTCTCCTACTCCTTGATCCTGGAAAATATCCACATCATCTTTACAATAAAAGCTTCAGGATGGAAAATGTTCCTTTGCTGTGTGACCTTGCAGCAGCAACTGTACTGATACAAGAGTAGGGTTTTTTTTAGAACTCAGCCTCACAGGTCATTCCCTCTCTGCCCCTCAGCAGACACATTTAACTTTGTTTCAGCTAAACCCTGTGAGCAGAGCCCATCAGGCTGAGACTCTGGACCGAACAGTTGCTCACCTTTGACAAGACCAAGTGCGTGCAGCTGAGCTGAAAGTGTGAATCAAGTTTCATTTTCTCTTTGCTCGGCATCCCTAAGCTAGTTCTGGCCTGACCCCACCCCCTCAGGGTGCCAAGCAGTCCCTGCTCTCTCTCCTCAGCCATGTGGTGGCTCCTTCGGCAAAGCCAGCTGCTGCCCAGTTACTTGAGACATCTGGTGTCCCAGCAGAAGGGGAGGAGAGGCGGGCTGTCCAGGGAGCCATGCTTGTAGAGCTGTGGCCATGGTTACAAACATACAACCTTTTTTTTTTTTCATGGGAATGAGAACTATTAGGATTTTGACCTTTCCACCAAGCCTTTTCGACCCAAACCAAAGGCAACCAGACTGTTTGCCTCACTCCATCCACAAGTGTAATTACAAGTGTGTGTAGTTACAACCCAGCACACCCCTCAGTGGGGGAAAAGAACTGGGGGTGAGGACTCAGGAGAAGCAGAATCACTGAGTGAAATCCTAGATTACGTCAGTGTACATTGTAGGAAGGTTTGATTGAAACTTGCATCAGCTGCATGGGGTGGCAGGGGAGCAACCGGAACACCTTGAATACTTGTGGCCATAGACATACTATTTCCCATACTGTGGGAGCTCTCTGAAGCCAAACACCATCCAGCCTTGCTACACATCTCCACACTACAACAGCCCTTGGTTCATTCAGCTCTAGAAGATCTCCTCACGAACTTCAACTTTCATTTCCCTCCAAGCAGGATGATGTCACCATGCTGTAAGCAGGCATTTGGCTCCCAGCTCCAGAGCAGACAGATGTGGCGAGGGTTATGGGCTCTTTTTCTCCAAAACAATGGGAGGGAAGAGTCTCATGTTTTGCCCTCCCTGCCTAGATTTAAGAATGGCAGAAAGCCAAGGAGCAGAGCATGGTGTGTGCACCTATGCAAACTGCAGCTGAGGGATGTAATTCTCTAATCTTCACAGGAGCCCTTCACACGAGCCTAGAGCGTGCAGACCAGCAGCTCGGCTGCCAGTTTTCTCAAGTACTCAGTAACATAAAGCCACACATATAATATTAAAGGTCAGACTCACAGAAATGGTTCTAATACAGAGATTTCCCTTTTTACTAATTTTTAAGAGAAGAATCACACACATTTTGATTCTGTAACATTTTCTCACCTGCACACCTGAAACTGTGGTTAGCAGCAGTGCGTTTTCACACTCAATACTTCTCTCTTATGGTTTCCTTCTACCAGCTGTATCATGAATTAATTCTTTCGCCACCATTTTCTACGAGAAGAAAGCATCCTTAAGGAGAGGGTAAAATTCAAATTAAAAAAAAAAAAAACCTTCTTTTTTCCTACTCCCAAAATCTAATAGAGAAAATTTATTCTATTTCAGTGCAACAGGTCACTACTGTGCTGATGTCATTAGGCATGTTCATGATGTTGCATAAAATTAGAGATAATTACTTATTCTAACCTTAAGAAGAAACAGTTAAAAAAAAAATTGTCACAGACTTATCATACAGGGTAGATCCTGGAAAAGTAATTAAATTTTTTTTTTTTTAATTTCCCCTTGAGCGAAAACCAAGAAATGTCCTGACTTAAACATGTGACTGATTCATATTTGGAAATTAAGAACATTTGTCCACAGGGACATTATGACTTACGTGCTGCAGTAGGTTCCTGGATGTAGACTGTTGACAATGTGGTCCACACAGTATAAAGAATTATGGTAAAGGAATAGCTGCATCAAGAAATCATTTGTGGTGTTACAGAATACATGCATATGCTTAAAATCCAGGTTTTTTAAGGTTAATGGATTAAAGATCAGAGTTGGGCACAAAAGTGAATCAACTGAGAAGTATCAAACATAGTAAGTTACCAGTGCTGAAAATAACAAATTGACTCTGACTTGTGCAAGTAGGCCACACCATATGCCTTTCTATTCTAATGTTTCAGAGAACTGCTTGAATAAATAAATTAATTGCACCATCATAATGAAACACACACAGAATTTGCTTTACCGCATGGCGAAGTTCGACTCGGTAGGTGACCCAAATGGATGAGCAACAGAGCTGTGGGGAGCTGCAGCAGAGTTCTTGGAAAGCCACCGTATTTGCTGCAACAGTAATTAGACAAGAGCTGGCAAGAGCTGATGGTGGTGTAGTTTTAAATAAAACTTGGTATTTGTTAAAGTGCTTTGGATGATGGTTGATACTCTTTGCTCAATATTCTTCATTGTTCCAGCAGCCTTGAAAGAAGAGTTGTGAGAACTCTGAAAAAGTTCCCATAGCAACAGCAAGGAGATGGGACTATTTTCCTCCCAGCCCTGGGTGAACAGCAATGACACACAATTGTGGTAGCTGGGCCCTTCCTGCGCAGAGCAAACCTACTGTGTTTTGCACTTTCACACAGAAAAGCAATATTTTTATTGCCCCCCCCAAAAGAGATGACTGACTTTTCTGTTAAAATTATTGCATTATTTTCCCTCTTAGGAGGACACAGATCCTCTTTTTACCTTCAGGGACAAGAATGATGAAACAACAGCCTGCATGCCTGTATAATCCCCCCAGATTGTAAATAGGGCCAGCAATGAGGCTGGATGACCATCTCCTCGTGGAAACTCAAATTTGTGCCTAACCAGGTGGGCTTCCATCTGTCCGCAAGCCCCAGTTTTACTCCCAGCCACTGGAATATTCCCAGGGAGTTTTGTGTCTCTGCAGGGATTCAGGGGTATCCCCCAGCCCCTCTGTTGCTGCTGTAGTCAGCAGTGTGCAGCTTCCCTGGGGACTCGCAGTGGGTGGCTTTTACAGAGCAACAGAGGTGATGGGCCAGGATAGAGGTGAAGTGAAATGGCCCACTTGGACCTCCCTGGTCTACCCAATGTTTCCTAGTTGCCTTCAGGAATGTGATGGCTAATCACAGACCTTCAAAAGTCATCAGCCCTGAGGTCAGCACACTTCTCTGGCTACCATGGAAATTTTACTTACAACAGGCTCTTACACATGAGTGCAGCAACACTTTATAACACAGACATGTTAAGAACAAAAACCAGAGAACCGGCAATTTGTGGATCCATACTTCAAGAAAGTGTTTCAGAATACTGTCCACTCGTATTTCAGGATGTCCCAGTACTTGCAAGCAAAGTACTGTATTCTTAAGAGGAAAATGTACTAAAAAAATACCAATGTACCTATTACAATTTATTTAACCTCTATGCTCTGCATCTATACTGCACCTATAGAGGTGTCTTCAGCACTCTAACACAGTGAAATATTTCCTGTTTGATTCTGTTATACAAAAAGATCATTGCTTTAATAAACCTTTTGATTAACTAAACACTGTTTCTTCTTAATATATCTTTTTTTTTGCAGTTCTTTTCTCATCCAAGATTTCCAACCAATTCCCTACATCAAAAAGACTTTCTTTGTTGGGGTTACCAGCACTTCAGAACTGCCCACAACCCCCGTATGACTCCTTACACACGCAAATGCAGGAAATCCCTGGTGCTGGGATTCGTATTCCATGTGCCAGACTGGTGTATACTTGCCTATTTTGACTTAGGGCTATAACTGTGCCTACACAAAGCCTTGCCCACATGGGCTGGGTTTTTTTCCACCACTAACCGGTACAACTGGTAGATCAGGCCCTGACCCAAGTGCAAAGGCGATGGCACAGCAAGGAGAGAGCCGGTGCTCTGGGATTTTCCCTTTCACCAGCACTCCCCCTATTGTTGCACATCAAAGGCTGCTGGTGTCTCTTGGAAGCGCCTCACAATCACGAGTAGTTTCCTTAGGGTTTTGGGGGTTTGTCCAGAACTTCTTACCAACACGGTAAAAAAAATAAAGATTTAGATGAAAAAACTGATTGGAAAATACCCAATGATTTTCTACCTTCAGAAACTGTAGTTTTTTGAAAAATATCCTTCGTTATAGAATTCTAAAAAAATTAAACATGGGAAATGTTTTATTGAATTTTTCTTAAACACTTTTCTTTCGTTTTATTTTTATTTGAAAGCTCTGAAGAATTTCCAGGCATGTGAAAGAGTTTATTCCAAGAGACTGATTTCTCAAGGAAGGTGCTGGCTTGTCACTTTACTCAGCTAAAATTTGAACAGTGTAGAACCAACCAAACGTACCTATAGAGAAGCCATTCAAACAAGGTTCTAGCCCCTCGACGACCAGGCAGCTATTGGTAATAAAGTATTCTCTTTTTCAGACTTACGGAAAGGTCTGCTCTCATATATAGCAGTAACTTCTTTAGTAAATGGAGTCACAGTAGTGCGCTTCGTGTAAAAAGCGCAGCAGGCCTGTATTTTCTCCTTGATTTTATACATCGACCTTATAGATTAGAAATAATGCAGAAAGGAAGAAGTCAATGTATCGGCTGACAAATTTCAGGGCGGCTCACAAGAGTTAAACCAAGCCGCAGTGCTCTCCTCCTCCCTTGTACTTCTTCGTCCTTAAACAAGGGTGCTGAGAAGGGCTCCAGCACTGCCGCCCCCTCCCCCAAAATACTTGAGCATGCCCCATAAAGTCAGCCTGCACAATCCCGAGGGAGGTAGAAATTCCCATAAAAGGATCATTCCAAATCCCCAGGATAAGTTTATTTGGCATGCTATTCAAGCAATAGGAGCCTTGCAATTGTTTTCCTCGACCTTTTAACCTGCTTTTCTTATCCCGACAGAGGTCAAAGGACAAGAACCCGGCTCCCCCCCGCCCCCTCCCGGCCCTGCCCCTGAGCACACCGAGGCTCCAAGGGAAGGGTTTAGCCCAGGCAGCCACAAACAGATGTCTGCAACGTGAGGGCTGGGGCCGGGAGGGGAAAGGAGGTGTAGGAAAGGTGACTCGAAGCTGGTATTTATTTAATTGATCATTAAGCCTGGAAAGGAGAGAAAAATCGAAGAAAGTTTTCCTGCAGGCAAAGAAAGCAGTGGGGATTAGGGCACTTTGTGTATCGATATAACAGCATTTTTTCTCCGCTGGTTCCAGCGGATCAAGTGTTAGCAGTGCCTCAAGAGATCCCATCTGACTGGCGCTGCTCTCCAGGAAGATGGGGAGGGAGAAGCCCCTGCGAGGGGAATTCGTACCTGCATTCCCCTACAGAAGCCACAAAATTATCCTGAGCTCTGCTTACACTTTGAAGCCCCCTCAGTTTCAGCTCTCGTGGGGCTGCAGAGGAGGAGGAGGAGAAGGAGGAGGAGGAGGGGGAGGAGGAGAATGAAGGCGAAGGGGGCAATGCCGGAGGGGAGCGGGGCGGCTGTCCCTGCCCGTCCCAGGGCGTTTTGCTGAGCAGCCGTGACACCCCTCGCCCAAAGCCCTCGAAGGGGTGAGGCCGAGCCCCTGTGCCTGCCCACGGGCGGACGCGGGGCCTCGCCTGCCCCTTCCAGGAGGTGGGGGAGCGGCGGCGAGCGGGGGTGCCCCTCTCTTCCAGGGTTGGCGGTAGCGGCGCGGGACCGCGCTGACCCCGCCACAAAGCGCGGGTTCCCCCGGCCGGGCCACGTGACCGCGGGGGCGGGAGGGGCGGCCGCCGCCATGGCCTCGGCGAGGGCCGCGGGCCCGCTCAGGCCGGCGAGAGCGATCCGCCGCCGCTCACCTCCAGCACCCCAGGAGCTGCTGGCCAGAACCCCGTGTCCCAGCACCCCCGCACCGCTGGGCTGGTGGGCGGCCGGGCTGGTTTTACTGCCGTAAAGGAGAAAAAGGGTCCTCTGTGGGCTTTGGTGCTGTCGGGACCAAAGGGGCTGTTTGGCCCAGGGGCTCCCTCACAGCCCAGATACTGTAAAGGGTCTGTACTGTACCGGGGCATCCCTGTAAATTGCAGAATCCATTAGGTTGGGAAAGACCTCTGAAATCAATGAGTCCAGCCTATGACCCAAAACCACCTTGTCAACCAGCCCACGGCACTCAGTGCCACACCAAGTCTTTCCTTAAACACCTCCAGGGATGGTGACTCCACCACCTCCCTGGGCAGCCCATTCCAATGCCCTGTCACCCTTCCTGTGAAGAAATTCTTAGTGTCCAGCTTAAACCTCCCCTGGTGCAGCTTAAGACTCTGCCCTCTTGTCCTGTTGGAAATCTACTTTCAAACACAAACCAAAGAATTGGGTGTTTCTGTATCTTGCAGCTCTTTCTGTTCCCCAAAACCTAATTGTCCACATTGTACATTCTGGAGCAAAGAAAGCTGTGCATTCAATGGGTCACATTACCTTCACAAAAAGCTGCTCGTGTAGAGTATTTCCTTCTACATTTTCAAGCCGAATAAGGGGGGTGAGGGAAGGGGCAGGTGCTCTAGAAGTCTTGGTTTAAGGTGTGGAAGGTCTTAACCCACAAATGCTGCTCTAGCCCGGATGGCAACAGTGTGTAGGGACTGCAGTTTTGCACTAATAACAGAGAGGATCCCTCACAGGACAGCTTTGTCTGGATCATTTTGGGGATTTTAGGCAGTGGGAGTGTAAAAGCAATTTGGGCAAGTTGAGTTTCCATCCTTCCCTCACCAGCTCATGGCAAGGACTGTAGCTTGTTGCCCTCCGAAGTGACTCCCGATGCAGAGCTGTGGAAGAGCAAACCAATGCCTGCCCTCCCTGTGCTGGCTGCCCTCTGCGGTACCAAAATCTGGGAGCCCCTCTCCAGCTTTTCTGTGCCATGATCATCCATGTCAGCCCAGAAGGAGCTGGCAGAAGGAGCAGTGCACTGAGCTGCCCAGCATCACAGAACCTCCTGAGAGTGATGCGGCTGCAGCCTCCTCTGCAACCTTGGTCAAAACAACAAAAATAGGGATTTTGTTTCTTTGTGATACCAATGCATCACCTCTTGTCTTTCCTGAAGTTGTTTCTGAATGTTCACTAAACTTTAAAAAAAAGAAAAACAAGAAGAAAAAGCCCCAGTCTGTCAAATGCTGCCTAGAGTGAACAGGCTCCAGGAGGTCTCTCTGGGGATCTTGGGACATTAAACAGCCGAGTCAGTGATGGCATGAGGCTGCGCTGTGAGAGGGTGCTGTGAAACTCACTCCAAGTGTGAAAGCCAGACTGATGTGAGTGATGTGGTATTTCATGGGGATGTAAAATTAGGATACACACAGAGAGCCAGTTTCTCTGCTGACTTAATCTAGTGCCATTCCAGTAATCTCAGAAAACTGCACTGATTAATACAAGAAGTGACTCGGATCCTGGAATGATAAGAGCAGGGTTTCACCAGAAGCAAGTAAAGGGGTAAGTAGAGTTCAGGCTTGGCATAAACTGATGTTTACTTAAGTCTACACTAGTGTCCATAATAAACATAGGATCAGTTCTCCCTGTGAGACGTTTCCAGTGTGATTTAAAAGCTTTTGGAATCAGCTTTGACTGTTAGACCAGCACCAGTGAAAAAACGTTAACATCTATCCCTTTTCTTATTGATTTAAACTTGCTATACTGCTCAAACGCCAACTCTCATCACAGCTGAGTTTGACCATTTAGCATTTTTTGAGCTGTTTTAACACATTTCCAGGGTCCTAGAGTGTATCCACTATGTTTTAGAAGAAAATAAGGAAAAGCAAAGCTTTTTATATGCTTGAGAAAACTGAAATGACTACCATGAATCTAGCATTCGTATTATACATTCCGATAATGTCTTTATTTGGAAGTAAATATTAAAACATATTTTTATTTTTATAGATGGTTTGATTTCTTTTGCTGCTGAAGGTATGTTACCCAGTCTGTTGTCTGAAAGAAACTCATGACGAAATGGGCAAACTGACAGGAAAATAAGACCTAATGATGGAGAGAATCCAAATGGAAAGCCTGCTGCAATTTGACAAGGATTCATCAGAATTACTGGACGCATTACAAACACCAGCAATGCTTGCAACTTCAACCAAAGTCCTAAAACACTTTTTTTTAAAGGGCTATTGAAAATTCTTTGTATAGGTAAACAAAATACAATTATTCCATCCCGCATTGTTTGGGATTTTATTATTCAGTTTGCCTCACTAATGCATATGCAGTCACGTTTATCTAACCTAGAATATCAATAAACTTCAGCTTTTGCCCAGGATTTTTTTCTGAGCAGTTACTGTGTAATGGAATTAAGTGGGGCAGCCAGAACCACATGGTCCCAGGCGTTCTCTTCTGTTTAAGTAAAATAAAGTGCTCTCAGTAGGCTGTCAGGAAGACTAAAAAGAGAACTATGCAACTGCAGCAGTCATGGTTACAGATGAAACTGTGTTTGTACACGTGTGTATGTGACCACGTACTGACCTAAGTGCAGCATGTTTGGTTCTGTAGAGAGCTTTCCTGCTACACCGTAACAGGCAAGTGCTTCACACTGCAGTGCAGAAAACAGAAGCCTTCCCAGTCACTTTTAAAAATATGTCAATTCCTAATCCTTTTAAATGAGAAATGTTTTTGTCACAGGAGAAATACAAGTTCTCTTGTATTTGCTGGGTTTGGGACCATAAAATCCATAGTGCCCTTGGTGGATGTTTATTCCAAGAGAAGGCAAGAAATGTAATTACTGTTTTTCCTTTGGGTTTTGTTGTGATGATGCAAGCATCCATAAATAGTTTAATATCCCGTTTATTCTGTAATGTTCTTGGTAGTTATGGTGGGATGTGCTGAATCATCTGATCCTTTGGCCACCTTGCCATCCTCCTTTACCCAAATAGCTCCTTGTTTTTAAAGCTCTCCTAGCCCATCTCTCCCTTTTTGCCCTTGTTCCTCATGTGAGAGGTGCTGATTTTATGTTGCTGCAGGCAGTACATTGCAACTCATCCACTTGCATGGATAATGAAGCAGAGTATGGAAAAGTTGGGGTGCAGTGGGCTTAGTATGAATGCCAGATAACAGGCAGTGGTGCCTGACTTCTAACTATATCCTTAAGTCTCACATACAAAAGGTAAAACTGGTATTTCTTTCTGTTTATGACTCAAACCCTGCTTGTTTTCAACAAGCATTCCTCATTTCAGCTTTTCAAAGCCATAAGGACTGTTGACCTACTTTTCAGGTGGGAAAAAGAGACACAGAGGCAGCAGGCTGCTTTGCAATATACTGTAAAACTATTTTCCTCCACAAGTACATAAACACTTACATTCAAATGTGACTGGCCTTCCAAATCTGAGAATCTCGTTTGATTCCTCAGATGTTGATTTTTGGAATGAGTGGTCACAGATTTAGGGGAATACAGCATTTGCTTCTTTAAAACAGACCTTCAGCGTGTCTGTTTTTTCCTGCTTATTTGAAAGTGGATTTTTTGTTGTTTCTCTGGACTCGTATTTTGGGGAATTCAAGGGCTTGGATATATATGTGATCCTTCAGCCTTCAGGCCAAGAGGATTTTAACCATAGCACATTTATGAGACCTGTGGGTGTGATCGAGGAGCAGGTTTTCAGAATCAATTAAGTGATGCCGTGGTGTGCTGGAAAGGGAGGCAGAGATCTGAGTGGAGTCTGCATGGCTGATACCGTTTGGAAAGGGCCTCTGCTGCAGAGCATCAGCAGCCTGTCTGTGTTCACTGCCTCCCACTTCAGCGTCACCCCATCCGCAGAGAAGTCAGAGTCTGGAACGCAGAAGCCGCTTTCTCAGATTTCCCTCTGACATCCAGCACTGAATGTACCTTCTGTGTCTGAACTGAAAATTTCATCACCTTTTTAATTCTTCTGATTTCACTCTCCCTATTTCATTCCTTACATAAAGCAGAAAATACAGGCAAGGAAAAGCAGCCAGAAGGTCCCTCAGTGTAGAGGGGGGCTGGGATGTTGTTCGAGACAATTACTCTGGGAGACTGTGTAGCTATGCACTTGCAAAGCCAAAGAAGGAGCTCTGGGGAATTACATCAGCTTTTTTTTTTTTTTTTTCCCCTTCCTTAAGGGGAAAAATCTTGAATAGGGTTATGAGCTGTCTATCTAATCAGCACTGCCCTAGTTCACAGCAAAGCACGCAGAATGAACCAAAAGCAGAGCGCACACAGCTTCTGCAACAAGCTATTTTCAAAAACCAAGGCACATAATTTCCTGTGAAGATGTAAAGAATGGAAAGGATAATGTGAAACACAGGCTTTTTCCTGGTAATCGTCTCTGTGTATACTGTTTCACCTTCAATCTCCCTTTGTCTCCTCTCTGTCGTTCATGACTCAGCACTGCCTTTCATAAAACCCCCGTGCCTCTCTCGAGCACGCTGACAGCCTCGCGCTCCTCTTGCAGGGCTGCAGATCTGATACCTTTGTCTGTCCACATAACCTGACTCATCCCTTCTTAGACCCTGGCCTTGGCCACTCACTTCCTGACAGAACAAAGTGTCACACTGGGTCCGGCAAAAACCGAAGAAAATTCCACTCAAGGACATGAATGGTGTAGGATTACTCAGCTAATTGCAACGCCAGCTCAGCGGCAGGTTTCAGCCGTACCAGGAGCTGGTACCTCCCGCCCGTGTCTCCCAGGGCCCTCCATGAGAGCTGCCTGCTGGACGGCGCTCCAGCCCCTGCTGAAAGCTCCTTCCCACTCCCTTCGGCATTGTGCCACCTGCACAGCTGCAGAGAAATGCCCCAAACCGCTTCACCACTCCTGCTGGGTGGTGGCAGTACCCACTGCTAGTACTTTTCTATGCTGCCGCATCACTTGGAGCGCTGTCTCCGCAGGGCAGGCATTTTGCTCCATTTTGTGAGTATCCAGCACCTCCCCCCCACCCCGTGACAATAAGGAAAGATTTAAGCAGTCGCCACACTAATGGTTCTGACATGCAGACAGAGTGAAATAGCTCAGAGTGGAGCTGGCAACCACGAAACTTCAGAAACAAATTGATCTGGCAAGGAGTTTTCATTATGCTTCAGGGAACAGGTTGGTCTGACAAAAATAGAAGTTGGCAAATAGATTACCTCTTGGAAAACAGCACACTGAGGTGGTGCAGTGAGATGTGGTGTGGTGTCTGATCTGGCTCCAGGAGCTGGGGCTGGCTGGCTAGGTAAGAATCAGGAGATGGAGCTGTTTTTGGAGCAGAGTTTTTGTCATTTGTGTGTTTCATAATGCACAGTGCCCGCTTGCGGCTTCCTCCCGCGGCTCCTATCACGGTCAGGAGGCTCTGCCAGTGCACATCATCCTTGACTTTCTGCAACTTGTTCTGCTCTCTCTCGACACAGTCATGGTGTCTGTGTGCCTCCGACCTTCCCTCCTCCATCTCTTCTGCTTTTCCTCAACTTCCTTCCTGAGTGTGGTCAGGGAGGGTGAGGAGCCCTGGAGGAGATTTTGCCCTAATTGCCAGTTGTGGTAGCTGCTGTCACAGGTGCCGTATGTTTTTATACCTACAAGGCATCCAAATGCTTAATGTTAGGAGAGAAGAAGCTGTTTATAACCTGATGTAGAAGCCTCTAGTCTTGCTGATGGGAACACCAAGCCTCCAGAATGGTTAGAAGATTTTTACTAAGCACTAAAATATTTTGCCATCATTATAAAACATGCAAACCATTCATTCTCTTAAAAAAATACCCTTACATGTCTAGCAATTACAAATAATTTCTCTATCTCCGCCTTTGAATATGTTTCTAAAAAGTAGTGTGTTCTTTCTGTAAATTCTTCTTGTCAGCTCTCTCATTTTTCTATTTTTTAATGATTCATCTTTCAGTTACTCAGTTACCCTTATATGGCCTCCCTATATGTCTGGACTTTTTTTTCTTAATGAATGGTATTCTCTATACACTGTGTTGATGGTTGGTAAGAGTAATAACTTGTTACTATTTTGTAGCACTATAGGCAGGAAGGGTTTTAAAAAAAATTTAGCCACTATGTTGTTTTTTTTCCCACAGAGTAAGTACCATCAATGGAATGAATTAGCTAAATCATATAAAAAGAGTAAGTCTGGGTCTTGAAAGTTGGTCAGAAATCCTTGGATATACTGTGGGAAATGTGCTAAATACTTATGTCGTGGCACAATGCATATATTTTCTGCATATCTAAAGATGGAAAAATAGGAAATAAAAAAGTTATTACAGAAATATTATCTTGCTTGTCTTTTACTCTGGTCATAATGATGTAACTCAGTTAATGCACTATAATAAAAATTAGGGCACATCACAGTCAATGCATTGCAGCCAGTCCATTATTCACAGTTTGGGAAAGAAGCCCTATGGGCCCTTATACTTTCCTGCTAGGATAAGAATATACTTTTCCAGGAGAATAGGCATTCACAAGGATGACAGATGAGTGGTATGGTAGTTCAAAGGCTATATATAGAGCTCTTGAAATTTTTTCCTTTTTTTCCTTTTCTTTTGATTCGCCTGACAATTTTGTGGTTTCCTGCTAGCAATCCATCTGTTGCACTTTAAGTTAAGGTAATGTATAAATTTGCAGTAGTTACGAAACCATCACAAGGGAAAGGTTTAGTTTTGGTATTTTACGCTATAAAACTGTTTGGAAAGTCATGGATGAAGATGCCTAACAGATAATGACAAGCTGTTCTAGCAATAAACACACACTGTTCTACCAGGAAGGCTTCATGAATGTACTTCAGTTGCGTGCAGTTCTTAGTAGTGAGTTGTTCAGGTCAATGACATCTGGATTCTTTTATTTTATAAATGGCATGTAATCCAATTGTGTTTCAGAAAACTTCACACTGTTTTTGCCCAAACCACAGTTTCTAGAATTCCTCATGAATTTGGGATTGATGAATCTAAATAGCTTTGCTTGATTGGGGAGAAAATATGCCACTTTTTTCTTTTGCCTGAAAATGCCATCTTATTAATGGTTTTAGTCTTTAGTGAAAATCAAGCTGATTTACTTCTAACCAGTGCATTAGAGAATTTTCTAGATCTAGAGATGCTTAATGTATTGCATGCCACAGTTTAATTCATATTTTTAGGCAGCCTGTGAAAACAGATCAAGCTAACATATAAAAAATTGTTGATTCGACATGAACTTTGATGGGTAACTAAAGAACAATTATGTACTTGCAGTCTGTCAGTCTCAAGCCAGGTTAAAGTTAAATATCCTGAAAAATGCCTTATGACCTTATGAGCATAAATTACTGTGAGTTATGAGGGCTGCAGTATGATTTAGAGTTTGAAAGACATTGATGAAGCTTGATGGAAAGACTTATATTTTATAAGGCAGCTCCGCAGTCTTAAAGCCAATCTGAAGTATCACTGAAAAAAAAAAAAAAGAAACTCTCAATTTTCTGTCTCTTCTTTCCATTTTTTCTTCCTTTTTCCCTTCCCCTTCCCATTTTCCTTTCCTTTTTCCTGTTTCTGTTTTTCTTCACAAAAAGTGAAAAAGCTGCTTTTTATGTAAAAAGGAATGTATCTTTCTTCCTCCCTGACCTAACTCAAGATGAGAAAAAGATTGTCTGAGTTAGTTTCTGTAATATTCATGGATACAGTATAGATGGAGGGTGAACAGATGAGAGGGGAAGGAGCAGAGTCAAGCCATTCCTGCAGTGAACTCCACCAGCTGAGAACTGAGTGAGCTGGGGACTCTTTCCATTCTTAAACCACCTTTCCTGAGGGAAAAATAAAAGAAAAAGGCATGTGATACTTTAACAGCGATGCATGTTTTAAAATGATTGGCTATTTTCTGTATTCCAATTTTTCGTTTTCCAGATCTTTTGGAGATACAGAGGAAGTGTTTTGTTGCTATGCTCTCTCTTTTGGAGATTTTACAGCCTGTTCTTTGCAATATCACTATAATTTTCATATAGTTGGGGAAAGCATTCCAATTTCCTTTGCCCAAAAATTTTAAAGGTATGTTTTTCAGAGGAGTGAATTTGTGTTCAGTCATAGGGGCAAAAGAGCCTGGAATGTTATACTTTCGTGAAAATGTGAAGAAAAGATTTTTTTTCATTTTGATTCTGAAATTTCTCAGGCAAACCTCATTGTGTGGTTACTACTACTAAGAAATGATTGAAGCGGTATGAAAAGAATAAAGCAGGAGGGGAGGGGAGGAAGAGGAGGCGGTTGGTTATGAATGTGAAAACTTTGTTTACACACACACGAACACACGAACAATCAGCAGCTTTGAGAAAAGAATGTAGAAAAGAGCACACACACACTTTTTTTTATATTTCTGTATGCATAATGGCTCTCTGAACAAATCAACCAATTTGATAATTTTTCTCCACTGGGGGTTTGTTACGCTTGTAAAGAGGCAGCATTTTGAATGACACTATGTTTTTTCTTCTTTATGCTTAGTGCTCATGAGAATGAAGTTGACAGAAGGGGGATTTTTTTCCTGTCGTCATCCAGCACTCAGCATGATGCAAGGCTGGTTTTGAGGGAAGGCAAGTTGCCTTGTTTTCTGCAAAGCATCCACAGCTGAGGCACAGAATTGGTTAAACATGGCTCCACTGACAGATTAGGATTAGTCCATAAATGGGAGACATGAGTGAGCAGAGGTAGAAGTACAGCAACACATTTTGCTGCTCTCGTGCTGTCAGGAGCAGGTCAGCCCCCACCAACCCACTGCTGCCTCTTGATCATCATGCCCACAGATTTGGAGGTTGATCCAAATGGATGGCTTGGTGGCAGTGGCCTCTGTCACATTTAGTACATATCAGCTTCCCCTCAGGTCTTAGAGGTGCTCAGAGGTGGGCCAGCAGGACTCCTCCAGGGGTTGGTCCCCGTTTGCACTTTGTCCTGCAAGTTGGGTGGCAGCTGGCAATTAGCAGAAAAGGCAGTGGTGCAGTGAATTATGGTCGGTGAATTTTGCAACATTTTCTGAATCAGTGGGCTCAGCAAAGAGAGTTGAATGCTGGGCAATGATCATCCATATAGCAGCATGTTAAAATCATTAATAAGAGGTGATGAAGATAAGGATTATGTGTGTGTGGGTTTTGTTTGTTTGGTTTTGTTTGTCTTCTGAAGAAGTTTCATGTTTTTGACAGTGTTGATGTTGCTTTGTCACTGGTGGTGGTGGGGTAGCTGATGTAGGTTTATAAAGGCTTTTTGGCTTTTACAACTTTTATGAACAAGCGTAGGCATAGGCACTGTTTAATGTCAGTGGATCAACATTTGCAGCCTGCATATTAAATGCAAGCTCAAAGAAAAAGATGATTGAGAATAAGAGTTAAAACTCCTTATCTGTATTCATCTTTTGCTCCATTTTTGCTGGAGGAAAAACCTTGGAAAGACTTCCAAAAATCCCCTCATGAATATTTGCATGTGTACTTATGTGGGTGCCTTTGTGTACAGAGGTGTATCCACCTGCCAGACAGATTTTTGCTTCCTCCCCTTTAGGTTGGGAATTTGTGGAAACTGAGATGATTGTTCATTAAATTCATAAGGAAGTCTTTTGGAGAGACCCTTCCTCAACCTGCTTTAGACCTTTTTGAAATTAGGAGAGTCAGGCCCATGAGATTGACTTTTGGAAGTTTCTTCTAGGGAAGGGTCAAGGCTGGAGGAACTAAGGATGTGCCTGTGTGTGTATGCACGTGCACCACCAGAGCTATACAAGATTTCTCATTGGGGGCAGGTTTCCCTCTGTTCTGCCTGTCTGTCTGCTCTCACCTGGATTTGCAGCGAGGGCTGGAGCACCTATACACATGTAGTGAGGTGCAGCTGGCTGCTGTGTAGGACACCCTCCTGTCAGTAGCAATGTACTTGGAATTTTGTTGGGTGTCTGTGGAAGGCTGTGCCAGACAGGCACGTTTTGCTGTCACTTGCCTGTGATGGGGTCTTGCTGTAGGTCCAAGGCAGCCCATGAGCTATGCTCCCAGTTACAAGACCCCGTTTCAGCATGTCAAAGGCCAGCCCATGATTCTTTCATGTCAACACCTTCCTGGGCACCCAGGTAATCCCAGGGCACTTTGGGATGTTATTTTTTGATAGTTGAGTGTGACAGTTTTTTCTTGCCTGGAGTCCTTGATGGGAATGAGGTCAAAGGCCTTTCACTGGGCTGCTCTGGCTGCATTGCACCCCTGGTTTTCTACTGTCCTGTAAGAGTGCCTTTATTTAGAGCAGGTGAAGCTGTAAAAATCCATTACAATTTCAGTGAAATTTATCTGTATTCACATACCTGCTGTATCTATTGTCAAATAGACAGCATATTTTGCAATTGCTGCAACAGTATGCAGAGTTAGGAAGTATGTGGTTCAAATAAAATGAATTAATATTTACCTTTGTTTAAAAATGCTGTGTTGCTATTGGAATGCAGTTGGAGATGCATGCGTCTCCAGAGGGAATCTAACCTTTAATTTTAAAATGCTTTCTCCGAGATATTTTAGGTCCTCTCTATTGATTTATCTAGAATGGTAAAAAATAATGGAATGCTGTGTTAGATCCAGCAAGTAATCTTTATTTTGAAATTCATTATATTGTGGTAAAGGCACATGGTACTGTAGTGGTATATAGCAGAAGAAAATCTGTATTATGCAAAATATGTTGTGAAGGGTGGACGCTAAGAATACCAAACATTTTCTGCTGTAATTCCTGTCATGACAAAAATCTCTCTTACTGATGATGTTGGATAAATATTTAAAACGGAAACATTTTCCATGGAAAGATGCAGATTCAGTGGCATGAAAATAGTCTATGGACTTGCGAGACTTTGTTGAATTTCATGTTGAAGAAAATCCAACACATGCCAAAATAATCTGAATATTTTCCCTCAACTTTCAAAATGAAACTCCCAGTTTTTTATTTCGAATGTATTTCTTGCCTAGAACTCTGCTTTCAGTAAAAAAAAAAAACAGTCAAAATTGAAATGATGTGTGCAACAGTGACAGGATTTTCAGTTCAGTGACAACTGCTTTTTCTGTCCTCGTTCCCTTCTCCTCCCACAGCGGATTTGCCATCAACTAAAAATATCCATCATATTTGTAGATCTGTGTCTGACTACTCTATTTCACAGCTCTTTCCCTTTGCACTGTGCCATTTCTACAGCTACCCCACACTTCTCAAACATCGATTTTCAAAATTTTCATGATTGCCAGTCATCTGTTTTGCCTCCATAACCCTGAGGTACCTGTACCCTTATTCTATATCAAGTGGCAGGGTTGGAGAAAACTCTGTTGGAATAACTTGTTTTCTTCAGTTTAGGTTTTTTACTCTGCCTTCTCAAGGCTACTGCCTGCTGTGAACTCTGCTGTTTCTTGGCAAATTTCCCCACATTTCATAAAGTTAGCAATGCTGGGATGATGCCTCCAGAATATCAGAGGTCTCTTTCCAGTCTGTGTTTGAAGTACCTGAAACTTATTTCATAGTTCAAGGACTATTTTCTTTCTCTTTCCACCCCAAAATGTGGGGCTTGCCACAGAGCTGTTACAGAGACGAGGGGCAATGTCAGGGGTTGGAGGTACCATAGCCCTGCTCCCCATTTCTGCACAGCAGGTGTAACAATTGCAGCTCAGTGGTTCATCAGAGCAAGACAGGTCTGCTGCAGGTCCCCTGCATGGCTGTGCCACACTGCAGAGCCATTTTGCAATCAAAAGGAGTTTACGATGATGAAAAAATGCAGGAAAGGGGTTCTTTGTACATGCATTAAACTCCACAAAAGGTGATTCATTACAGCTTCGTGATGTGAAAGGCCCAGAACCTGCTTGCTGGAAAGCAGTGCTGGTTCACTCAGTGTAGGACACTGCTTATTTTCATCTCTCTGGAATTACATCACTAGCAGAGACTTGAAGTGGCAGTCTAGATCCCAAACCTCACATTCCAGCAAGAGCAAATTTCAATACAGATGTAGAAGAGGGGTTGATAAAACACTGTGTAAGGGCTAACATGCAGCAGGAGGATGGACTGGCTCCAGATGGGGGGGACAACTGTAGTTTGTTCACTGTTGTGCGCTGCAATTCTGACATGGGGCTGTTCCCTGAACTGGAAAATTGGCTTTTTATATTGACAAATGCCAGGTTCCATCAGCTTTTTCCTCTCAGATATGTCTCCTATGCAGGGAACCAAGACGTGGCCGTGTCATTCCTGCTCTGTTTGGAGGTTTCTTCAGAAAAAGGGCGATTTGAGGCTGCCTGTGCTGCCCAGGCATGCTGAAGCTGGCACGTCAGACCAGAGGACAATTGCAGGCACGCCACATGTGCCCTGTCCCCACAATCAGCTCTGGAGGACCACACAGCCTCTGGAATATGTGTCTGCCTTTAATCCTAGGAAAAATTTTAGCCCATCCCAGTCTGGGCTTGGCCTGTCCCTGCCCCCAGAGAGGTGCCTGGTGCTGGGGCTGCCGTGGTGCCCCCAGCTGCCCTGTTCCTGGCTGTGCTGGGACAGGCCCTGGCTGCCTGGCCCTGCCATCACCCTCCATGGGGGGCCGGGACAGGGGCTGATGGCCACAGGGGCTGGTGTGGGGTCCTGGGCAGAGTGGGGTGAGCCCTGGGGGGCTGGTGTTGCACCCATGGAAAACAGGCAGGTGGGAAGATGTGGTTGTATCCTGTAGCTGATCTAATGATAGGCTTGGGGTAGCAGAGAGACAGACCAAACAGCACATCTCAGAAGGCTTTTAATATATAATGGTTTATTTAGTCATTTTAGTTAAATCATTTATTTATGTGAACTGAAGTTTGGCCCTTTAACTCTAATGTGTAGGTCTAGTACATGATCTGCTGTGTGGAGTATCTGACTCTGCAGGCAGAGCTGTTTATATTCCAGGATTCTCTAAGCTGTTTCTGACATATCTTTGTTAGATGGATTATGCATTTTATGTCTCATTCCTAACAGTGAAATACAAACCTCATACTTAGGCATTTCCCACAAAGCAAAACCCCTCTGCAACTTAGAAATGCTGAACGCTGATTTACTGTTCATGTGTGAACAAATAAATTCCCCAGAAAGCTGTTGTTTGGAGCGCGGGGCACACAGCTTGCCTCTGCAGCTGTGTGGTGTGAGGATGAGGTCATCCCTGCCACAGAGCCAGCTCTGTCTGCAGGCCTGCTGCTGGAGAAAGCCCCAGACAGCCTGGAAGAGGAAGGGAAGGTGTGCCCGGAGGGTCAAAGCCGGTGGGTTTTGTTATGATAAAACTCGTGCAATCTGTGGGATTTGTATCATGATCTTCCTCAGCAGTGGCAATTCCAAAATACTCCCTCACCTGCCTGAAGAGAGTGTGGGCAGCAGCATACTCCTCTGTTAGAAAAACAGAAAAATAGATCAAAGCAAATTGTTCAAATGCATCTGTTAGCAAAATGCATATGAAATGCAAAAAGAAATACATTGTTATTACTCTTACTCTGTAACGGGCTACCCGGTCTGATTCTAGAAACAGAATGTGACATTTTTTAGAGCGGTACTTACAGAAGATCCACAAGACCCTGCTGCAAGACCTGGGCTGAAGTCTGAGACTTAACAAACTTTCCATCATCTGACACACGGCAATATGCCAATGTATCAACATACAGATGTTAATGTCTTAGTGTAAAGATGTTAGCACATTTAACATTCTGTGCAACTTCATGCAGCCTTTTTACACATTATATTCATATAATTATGATAAGCATTTTAATCTTCCCAGAAGCTTTGGGAACAAGCTTACTGAACTGTGACTTGGTGAATTTTTGAACTCTCTTAAGGCAGAATATGATGAATTATTAATAAACATGAAATACTTTTATGATGTTAGTGCTACTGGCAGTCTGGAAGACTTCAGTTTCTTGGGCATGCCAGCTAAAAAAGAGATGAGAGATTTCTCTCTGTCTCTCTCTTTTCATTTTTAAGGCAAAAACACACAATAAAATTACCTGCGAAGCTGAATAAAAATATTATCCATTGAGTCCAAAGGAAAAAAACAGCAAGTAGAAAAGTATTAGTAATGTGCTCTATTGAAAATGAAAAAAAAATCAATAAATGAGAAAACCTACTGAAATAGATTTAGACATGACACAGTAAAGGAAAAATTGAAGAAAAAATGATATTCCAAAGAATCTGCCAGTGTGTCAAGTCATGTCACAGAAAGCAACTCTGGATGAAGTTGGCATAAACAAAGGATTTTTTGTGTTGTTTATAAACCAGCATGTAAATTGTGCTGTGGACTCTTCCTCTGTTTATTGGGGAGAAAAAAAGTACTTTAAACAAATGAGAAGACTTACATAGGAATTCTGACCTCAGACCCACTCAGATTTACAGAACAGGGGCTCTGTTGCAGGAGGCTATGTTACATTAGAGACAAACCTAATATGTCGGGTTTAACTCGGTCACCATAAAGACTGGGACCCTGCAGCACACAGAATGCTGTAGCATACAGAAGAAGAGGTATTTCCAGGATATTGTGGTTTCCAGGACTCTGCATTTAAATAGTCATTGAAGAAAATAAAGTATCATCATCGTGAATGATGTTTTGTCCAGTAATACAATTGGCAGAAATCCATGGTTTTCTGGAAATATATTAGTCTTGTTGAAAATGTTGGTTTATTTTTTTCTACAATGGATAACTGATCATAACAAAGCCAACTGGAATAGCTGATAGCTTGATGGCTGTAGCACTTATATGAAAACCTTAATTTCTTCACTTCTTATTATTTTAGTGTGTTATTCTGCCTGTCTTCTGCACTAAAAATTATAAGCCTCCTTTTCTTCATATGATGGAATGAAAACAATTCCTAACACTGGTACACTGGAGAGTGGGATTTGCCATTCAGAGACATCTTGTCAGGCTGGTCTGAGAGGAACTGAATGAAGTTGCACAAGGCCAAGTGGAAAATCCTGTGTCTGGGATGGAGCAATCTCATGTACTAGTACTGGCTGGGGACTGTTTGGTTGAGAGCAGCTTTGCAAAAAATGACTTAATGGTCCTGGTGGGTTCACGTTCATTTGAGCTGGACAAGTTCACTTTGTGAAAGAGGGTGAGCAGCCCCACTGTGGGCTGCAGGACCTAAGCCAGCAGGTCAAGTGCTTTTTTTTCTCTTTTCAACATTTTTGAAACCTCCCTCAGAGAGCAGTGTCCCTGTTTGGCTGTACTGGTACAATGGACACTGATATACTGGAGTGAGCCCAGTGTAGGGTGGACAGGGGACTGGATCAGCTGTTGTAACTGGCTCTGCTTGGAGCAGGGACTTGGACCAGGTGACTCCCAACCTGCAGGAGTCTGCAGTTCTGTCTTGCAGAGCTTTTCATGTCACGTGTGCAAACCCTGAAACAGGATTTTCTGTGCCATGGAACCGTGGCCTCATTTTCTTTAGCTGTGCTTCTACGTCTGTTTTTCCAGAGTGTTAGAGGAAGTGGCAATCCTATGCATTTGTGCACATCAACCCTGCCAGTTGTACAGGCTGGAAGGTTTATTGCAACATGAATTATATGCTGCCTTTCATTTCTGAGCCAAGGACCAAATATGCATGAAGATGTGAATGCACATTTTCTGGGTAGTGAAAAAAATGTAACTGGGATTAAAGGGTGTTCAGGAAGACTTATCAACACTGTCTTCAAGGCAAGTTAAGAAAAAATACTTAAAAATTTCAAAGGAAATCTGGATATTATAATTTTATCTGTCGTTACATTGTAGTTCCAGTGTGGTATCTTAGAAATTGTTAGAGATTTTTGAAAATGTTATGTCGAACATGACTCTAGCGTCTGAAATGCACAACCTGATTGTACATGGCTTTAGTTTGCAGGGTTTCCTTTCCCAATTATGTTGCTGTATTTTGCTGCAGGATGATGAAGGATACATCTGCATTGTCTTTCCTATATGCTGACTTGGGAACAGTTTTCCTTATCAGGTGGATATGTCCTCTGAGTGCTGGTGGGGGTTTCATGTTTTGATAATATGAAAATTCAATTTCCTTTTTTATCTCATATATTTAGCTGTCCTGCATTGTCTTACAATATGTTTCTTCTTGGTTACTCTTGTTTGTGCAGTATTGGACTTGCCCTCAGGAAGCAGCAGTATGTCAGATATTGGTAACAATAAATAGGTAGATTTACTGACACAAATCAGCCAGATGTGCGTTCAGAATAGTTTAGAGCTACTTACAGTATGGCTCAACAAAAATACAGTTTTATACAGCATTCTTTCTTATTTGAATAATTCTGTCATTTGGGAAAAAATGGAACCCTACGTTTTATTTAAATACCACCCAAGAATTTATGTTTTGAAAACAGAAGTTTAAAATCAAGACGTGGACCTGGACTTTGAAATCCAGACCTGAGGACTATTTATTCCATGATGAGCCTACTTGCACTCAAAGGAAACAGTTTAGGAAAATGGGCTCATTTTCATTTTCCTGAGACTGAAAACTTCACAGTATTGAAGCAGTCCTAAAGGATACTTATATCTTAGCAAGGATAATAACGTTTATTTTCTTTGCAAACCATTATTTGTGAGTATTTGAGTTCAAGATTTGCAATTATTTTTTCACTGGAGTATCGCTCACTGAATGTTCTTTTGGTATACAAATATTCAGAATGACTCAAGAGAAAAGGAGTTTACATGAAATTATACTGAAATTACATGAAATGTCATGATGGAATTCCTTGAAGTGTTTTGATGACAGTTTGAGGTATTTTTAGACACAATCAGAGAATCATCTGGTTTGGAAAAGCTTCCTCCTGAGCCAAGCAGTCCACGTTCCTTGTTGTGGCAGAGCTGGATAATTCCGTGCAGTGTAGAAGGCAAGGACTCGTGCTTGCAGTGAGTTTCCCGGGATTATCCCAGCTGTGTGGAGCTGTGGACCCTGCACACACTGTCATAAAAAAAGTCTTTGTGTGTAACTAAATAACAATGTGCTGTGTGGTTAGCAAAGAGGAATCTGTCCACTCTGACCCATTAAATTCCTTACAGTTCCAGCCCTTCATAAAGATCCACCCCCATAAGCCTGACTCCTACTGTACAGATTTCATGGAGAAAGTAGTCTCATTGGTTTCTATTTCCTCTGCAGATTCACCTAAGTATTCATTTGATTTCCATCATGCTACTAAGTGAGTGGGAGTGAATTACTGTGAGGAGAGAGCACAAATCTATTTTTGGTCTTAAGGAAATGAATTAATTTAATCTGATATGATTCCTCCTGACAAGCACATACTGGCTACCATTTCGCATCACCTCATCAAAGCATAAAGATGTTTACAAATGGGCAGAATCATTAACAATTTGCCAGCTGGCTAGCTAGGCTGCTTAGACTTTAACTGTTGCAGCTCTATTTCTTTTGGTGTGTCTCTATTATGTATATTAGAAAAGGTATATT
Organism: Falcunculus frontatus; assembly: GCA_013398115.1. Classification (NCBI taxonomy): domain Eukaryota; kingdom Metazoa; phylum Chordata; class Aves; order Passeriformes; genus Falcunculus; species Falcunculus frontatus. The sequence continues at coordinate 76,960 of VZRV01007591.1, forward strand.
GATATTTACTGTGATAGACAGCAATTTCAGCTTATTTAAATCTTACAACGTGTGCAAAACTCTTATGCCTGAATATGGCTGAGGTGGAGTTCTACTGCTACATAGAAATGTTTTCTATCGGGAACAAAAAAAAAGCTTAAAATATTTGCCTTTTTTATATTCATGTGGAGGTAGTTCCAAGATCAGGGAACAGTTAAAAAGTCTTAAGAGACATGATGTATTTTCTAACTCACGTGCTGGTTTTAATCTGCATGGGCAGCACCTGATCAGCTCTTACCTGCCAAGAAGGTAAAGGCCTTCTGGCCTGGCAGCAGTGTGTCCATGCCTATTTGATGCAGGAATTGGAACTACAGCAGTCTATCTCACATGCTATGAAGGGATCATTACCCTGCTTCTGAATTACCTAGGGCTTCACACTAGTGAATTGACGAGTTTGTACAAGATCCATTTGGCCTCTGATGTGGCAAAGCTGCTGGAATGACATCAGTGATTATTTCCTAGTAATCTGTTGGAAGTGCATCCTGGAAGGGGAAATGTTTATCGCAAGTACAGTTCAAGTAAGGAGCTGTTTTGGAAGATATTCAGACTTGGAGGACTGGCTTTGGAATAAACGTGCAGAGAGACGGATTAATCTTCTGACACTGGAGAGCATTAAATAGCTCTATGAATTAATGGTTTCTTTGAGCTGAGACTGTTTATTGCATTGGAAAAAAAACTTTTTCAGCAGCAGGAGAGTTTTGAGTCCTAACACCTTTTTTTCCTGTGTTGGATTGTTTGTTTTTAACTTAGACTATTTCTGTCTGAACTGACTCATCTGGAAATTGAGTTGTGAGGTTGCTTTGTACCGTGGAGATTTTGTTTTGAGAAGGAATTTACCTTGTAACAAGGAAATGTGTGGGGAGACAGGGAAGCAATGAAATCCTAAGTGTTCTTTTGATGGATTAAATAATGAATTTTCTTTAAGGAACCACACAATAAGGTAATCGTGGGATAGAAAAATTCTTTACTTACTTTTTAAAACTGTGTGTGTTTTGATTTGACTGATTTTGGATGAATGCCCCTTTGCTGGAGGCTTTCACATTGTTTAGACTCAGCTTTCAAAACTGATTTGGGAAGGTTTTTTCCCTCAGAGTATAGCAAATACATTGTGTATATATTTGGGCTAACTTATCTCCATGTATTTATCATAATTTTTTAACTGTTGATTTTTAGTCTTCAGAATGGTTTTAGGAGACCTTTATATCTATGTACTTGTGTGCCTGTATGTGAGGTCTATATTTGTCATTCTTACAAAGCAAACATAATTTATAATAAGGGGTCCATGTAAATCAGTACTGTAATTAGCACGTTGCCCTGTGGTAAACCAGGTTAGGTCTTTTTCTGCCATAATGTCCTCAAAGTTTCCCATTGTTTTGGGTTTAGCATAATAAAATTCTGTTGTATTTGTCCATACATTATTTAGTTTCATCTTTGAATATATTCTCATCTCAATGTATTGATACAGGGTTTGCAGTGCCAGTTCTTGTCTCGCTCAGTGTGGTTCATTTATTTATAAGAACGGAGTAGAGAAATGGGCATAGCTAAAGACAGCTGGGAAACAACAGATCCCCCATGCAGCATTAGGTGGATTAATGATCCATTCAGTATAAGATCTAGACTTAGACAGACACTAAAGCTGAAAGAATTAGAAAAAAAAGAAAAAAAAAAATTTCTTCCCTTCAGCCCTGATAAGAACATCGAAGCCTTTTGGTGTTAATCTGTTGGCTGCCATTACAGATAATTTATGAACTTGTGAAATCAGGTAAAGATGCCCAGGTAGCCTGTCATGAACAGTGAGAGAAAGAAGAGACAGAGAGATCAGAACAAGAATAGGAAGGAGTTGAAGAACACTTCTGGCCAGTGCCCCATTTATTGTTGGTATTAGATAGAGTGTTATGAATGAGACAGGGAACCAAGGAAAGGTAAAGATTACTGTTTTGACAGGGCAATTGAATGTTATCATGTAGACCTGATTTTTAACATGTTCAGGATACTGTTCTGAACCTGTCTGTTGAATCTGGTTTCATTCTGTCGTAGGTATGTTTGGTTCATGTCTTCAGGAAGACTATTGATACTATCCAGCTTGAATTTTTTTGATTTCATGAAGTTTGGTCTTGAAGAGACAGTGTAGGGTGGAAAAGCCTTAATGCAGAGTTTTCAAAGTCCAATCACAAATACTGATCAATGAGAGAATGAGATCTTGCCAGAGTTTGCTCTGGATTACATTCTTTTAGAAAGAAGTCCATTAGTAACATACACTATTGAACAATTAATGTATTTAAAATGTGTAAACTTCTTAGATTAAATTATAAGTTTAGAAGAAAGATCAGATTTTAAACCATGTCTGGAAAATAGGAAAGATGGCTCAGATCACTGCAATGGAGTTAGGTGAAGTCCTCAAAAGCTCTATTTAGGAGGATGAAATTTAATCATAAATACACAGCAGAGAGTAATTGATGGTATGATAGCCAAATCACAGAAATTGCAACAAATTCAGAGTACCTCTGAAGAGAGTCTGGAGAAGAAGAGTTTTGTTGGCACAAAATGGGTTATACCTGACTGTGAGTGTCCTGTGGGGAAATGCTCTTGGGATGTAAGTTCTCGTGCTCCTACAAGCAAGAAGCCAGAGCTGGTTTAGAAACGGAGTAGAAAAGCTTAGAAATTGAAATGTGTGGGTGTAGCAGGAGAGGTCTACAGAGACTGTAGCTCCATATGGTTAGAATCATCCTTTCCGTGCAAACATTTTGGTTATATCTATTCTTTTTAGCTGTCCCCAAATGCCAAGGCACTCTTTGCTAACCCTAATGACTGGAAGAAACAGGGATACTTTCATGCTGTTGCCTTTACATCACAGAGTTCACTGTGATGGCGGGCACAGCTTTGTGAGCAGCATGTACACCTCCGTATAACCAGATCAATGTGTGTGCCTCCAGGTTCACGTCTGGTCTCTGGAAAAGGGGAAGGAAAGGCAGAGTGGTTGTCATGAGAACAGTGAATTGAGCTTTTTCTTTGCTATTCTTTTCCTTGGGAGCAGAGAAGGAGGATCATCAGTGAAAGTGGGGGAGAAATATAGAATGCTGCAGAGGGGATTGTCATTCATTTCCCAATGGCATCCTGAGCAAGTGTGTGTATGTGTAAGTGAATTGAAAACAAGATGGATTTTCTTGGTTGGCTTTATGCAATTTATAAGTCTCAGACAGAGTACCAAGCTATGGCATAGTGCCTGGGATACTTGTCTAATGATTTTCTCTCTCTAGTGTTCCTTTCCCAGTAAGCTGGTCAACTGCTATTAGACCTGTTCTGTGGGATATATCTTGGGCTGCAAATCCACCTGAGAAACTGGGAAAATTGTTGAGCAACTAAAAAGTCATCTCTGTCTTGACTAAAAAGCCCAAAAGGCTTAATTTGAAATTAGGTTCATGTCTGCAAGAATTTCAGTGACAGCAGTTTGGACATAGAAAATGCTGGAATTTACTTGCAGGCTTATGGTCAAAATGTAAGCTTTTCTGGAATTCCCCAAAAGTATAAAACAAATGTATGTACATACTTGGAAATACTTGTAACATAGTCAACTGAACTCCCCTTGGCTCCTCGTCTTAAATGAGACAATGTAGTCAGGGAAAAAAAAGACAGAAGCTGTTCTTCGTGTATGGATATTATTTACAGAACTGTTGCTTCCCAGTGGAGTTATAAACAAAATGAATAGAGGTAAAGAGTTCTTTTGTTATTTCCTGCAACTGCAGAAGCAGAAGTATTTCTCTATTTAGGAAGAGAGAGTAATCTTGACAGGAGTTCAACTGTTGCATTCACCCATCTAAACTTGCAGCTCCCATTTTTTGTTCATTGTACTTAGGGTTTTATGAGAGAGTTTTCTTCACATTCCTCCTAACATCCTCCTGCACATTGACTTTCACAGACTGCCTTAGTCATGTAGCCCTAGACAAGAATGGGGCTTAACATTAGCACGGACATGGTGTTATCCTCAAAATGTGGTCTTTCTATCTTCCACTTGAGATATTAATAAACTTCAAATGCTACTTTCAATCTGAAATAAAAAGCTCCGGGGATATCCTTAACTATGTCAACACTGCTGCTGCATTTTGATGATAATCTTATCATGCAAAGGTGGAAAAAAAGGCTGATCTATAAGACGTGCTGCACAAGCCACTGCAATTTCAAATTACAGATGTCTGGGTATTGACCCACGGATCATTTCAATTACTTGCTTCTGTAGATATTCACGATCCACCAGCAGCCTACTACAATTTGGTTCAGAGAGTGGATTGGCAGACAGAAATGTTTCCTTTAAACTGTTGACATGCTGTCTGATAAGTAAATGCTTAGGTGATGTCACATTGACTTGCTGTGATATGATGGAAAGTAACAGTGCGAACCACATATGCAACAGAAAAAAAGACAAGGTCATTTTCTGTGATACCATCATGCCCTCAGCAGGAAGTGCTGGTGCAGCAGAGTTGAGTCATCAATACTGGAGTTCATCCATCAACAGTCTGCAGGGAAAAAGGAGACAGGCATTGAAGGCGACTTATTTGTTTGTGCTCCTAAATTTCTGTGAGGCCGTGGAAGAATTCAATAGAAAGAGGAAGTACTGTGTGTTTAAATAATTAAACACATTTTGGGAAATAATTAGTCCATTTTGGGAAAGTGTAAGTGACAGCTCTTGTCTTATTGCATGTGTGGTGCAAATGGGATAGGATGAAAACGCAAATGGAGACAAAATAAGCAATTTTTTTTTAAAGTTTTCGGTCAAGTTGTGTACCTATTTGAAGAGAAGTTCAAACACTTTTTCATTTGTTTTCAAATGGCCTGTGCAAAGACATGATTTAGAGTTAAAAGTCCCATCAATCCAACCATTGTAGTCAAAGGCCCAGGCTGGTGGTGACAAAAGTTTATATTCAAATGCTGGCAAAAATTCCAGGGGCCATTCCCACCAGAGTTAACCCCTATTACCTAAAACAGTTGCCCCTAATTAAGTAAATGTCTGGCAAAGATTCAATATGCCTTGTAATAGCAGAAAAGACCTAGTCAGTGGCAATACAAAATATAGTACAGGCTTGGCTTCAGAGATGTGGGAAAAAACCCCACCTTGCACAGTTTCAGTGAAAAGTACAGAGCAAAGTGATATATGCAGAACAACAGTTACACGTATGTGTATAAAATACCCCCTCTGCTTGTACACATTTGTATACTGAAACCCCCTGTGTTGTCCTCCTTTCAGTTCACCTAGGCCAGTTGCTGAACTGGGGCTGTTTCCAGGGGCACACGGGGCTGAGGCTGCATTGTTGACTGAAACACTCCATTCTGGTCTCCTGGGACATATGAACGTTTCAAACCCATTCATAATAACAGAGTCCAATCCTATGCTGTAGGGCAAATGACTGCATCAAATGGCCAGCACAAAGCAGCCAGCCATGGCACATCCTATTACTGCTCCTCCCCCATGCTGTTTGTGCAAGGAAGTGTGGTCCAGTGTTTTTTTATGCAGAATCCAACTGTGGAAAATTTGGCACATCTACATTCTGAGCTACATTAGATACTCCTTAGTCATAGTGAAATATTTGGTAAAAGATATGCGATTTCAGCTCAGAAAAGTATCTAAAAACAGCTCACGTACTTGTTTAGATTTGCTATTGAGTTGCCCACTCCCAAAACAGAGGTTTTTAGGAAATTCTGGTAAAGCCATAACTGTAATCTTAAATGAATGGCTCTCTATAACGCTGACCTCCTCCTCTAGAGCTCTCTTAGACATTAATGGCAGGGCTAGAGATCTATATTAGGCACTGTGACAGCAGGAAGAAATCTGGCAGTCTTACAGTGTCATTTGGTGGAAAATACATTGGAGCTGCTTCTGGAATAAATTTACATGAGAGCAAAGAGGAATTAAATAGAGACGAAAGCACAGATTTGCTTGCAATGATGTGGATGAGGATGGCAATTGCACAGAATGTTTAGTTGCAAGTCTCCCTTCTGTTATTGTGCTTCTGAGTGATCAGCAGATGTCACTGGTGATGGGTGACATGAAGGCTGTCTCTGTTCTTCAGATCAAAAAAAGAATCGTCACAGCATCGCTATTTGTCTGTGGCGTGGGAGAGAGACAGCTAAATGCCAGAAGTTTCACTGGAAATGACCACACATCAGCTAAAATATGCACCTGTGTAGCTAATTGCTGGAAGATTAGTGCCTCACAATCAGATCTGCCTGTACTAAAGTTGTCCTCAGAACCTGGAAGCAGACTACATGCTAATGTGCATATATTTACACATATACACATGTGCATGCATATATGTAGATATATGTTCATGTATAAATGCCCAGGTACTGGGCTGGTGGCGGAGCAGAGAGACTCTGTGTGTGTCTCACAGCACGGCATCTCAGTGCTGTTTATGAACTTCTTCTGCTGTATTAGGCCCTCTGAAATTCTCAAGATTGGCACACATGAAGACCTCTACCTACAGAGTAGGAAAAAACCTTTTTACTCCTAGGATCAAAAAGGAGATAAAATGCTCTCTGAAAAAATAATTGTGTTGTTTCCAGATAAAAAGCCATGTATTCTGTAACACGGACGATTAAAGCAAATCTGGAAATACCTGAGGGACACCCAAGCACCTTCATGTATTACAGAATAAAACCTCCCACCAGTCTACTTCAAAGAAATTAAAAGCTAAGTGAATGTAAAGACTATGTCAAAGAAATGGGAAAACATAACAGTAAATGTACTTTCTGGAAATCACAGACAGCAAATAACCAGAGGCTTCATGTCAGAGGGATGTGAATGAAAAAAATCTTTGCAAACAAATGGAATATTTTCAAACCAACCCTCTCCCAGATACATAACCACTCTGATGTTCGTATGAAATAGAAGGAAACACCTAAATAATGGTTGGTGTCAAATTCACATTTCTGAAAAGTTCCGTACATTTCAATGTGAAAGGACTCAAAGCATTACCATCTTGTGTAACACTCTTTGCAAAGTGCTAAACATGATCTCAGTTTTAAACATTTTGCAGTGCTTTAAAATTTACAGGCCAAAATGTTTTTCTTTGATCAGTCTGGAGTGATGTGTATAAGATGACAGACTTCATAGAGACAGCTCTCAGTGTGCTGGTTCAGAAACATTTACAGAGATCTCGGCTTATTATCATGTTTATTTATTGCTGGATTCTCTAACAGGTCTCTGAGCTGAGACACAGCAGCATAAAAATTCTGCACAACAGGAATAGTGCTGGTTTACAGCTGATTTTTGAATCTGTGGCAAGTGCTGGTTACATAAAAACTCGCAGATTTGGTGCTGCTTAGGATTCGAGACATAGAAGACTAAACTGAAGATGACTGGTTTGTCATTCTGCAGTGCAGCCATGCGCACACAATATTCCAGAGGCTTGGGTTGCTGTGGATCAATAACCTCTGGGTCTGAAAAATAATCACCATGTGGAATTTGAGTTTACTCCATAGATAACTACTTTTTTTAATAATGTCTTTGAGACTGCAACCTGCTTTGTTTGGAAACAATTTCATTACTAGAGACGAACAAGGAAGAGAAGACAAAAATCTGAAATTAACCATACCATGAATCAGTCCTCTGAATAAGGAAGCATCTATTATTACTGACAATGTTTTTACAGAGGTCCAGGGGAGGTTTATGTGCATATAAGATAGCTATGCTGAAGTCTTTTCAAGGAGAGGATAGAATGTTGTTTGGAGCAGAAAGCTGAGAAAATTCAACGATCTAAGTCAGAGCAATTATAGGCCATTCCAGTTGCTTTGTCCAAATTTTAACATTAAGGCTAGCAGGTCCAAAGATAAATATTTCTGAGCCCTTGAGGCAAAGATAAAGTGAACTCTTATCTGTTCACCAGAAGCTGCCACTACAAGTTTGGATGATTTTTCACAGGACTTTAGCACCTTTTCTCAACATAGTAGCTTAGTGATAAAATAAAAAAAAATTCCATTATGGCAATGTTAAAAGTGGCACTTTGCTAGCACATTTTTACACTAGTATTGAGTGGAGAGGAAAAGCACAAAACTTTAAAATCAGGAGATGCTTCTAAAAATTACACAAAAATGCCATCAAATTTATAATGCATGACAGTGCATCAGGTCAGTTTAATAAAGCTTTTAACTGACAGGCAACCTGCTTTTCAGGTTACGTTGGTTTTGGTGGAAAGACTGTCTCGCTCTCTTTGGATTCAGCAGCGTTGGTATGTGGGCTTCCTACCAGGATGGAAAGAAAACAAAATCTTATGTTACATTGCATTACGTTACACTGTATTTCGGGGCATTGCTTCAGGTCATGGTCAAAATCTGGACATTTAAATATGCAGAATTCAAGGATGGTAAAACAACTTGGAGTGTCTTAATGTTTAAACAAAACCACACGTGCACACTGTAGAGAGGTGTACAGCTACCTGACAAATAAATATCCAGGCTGTTACAAATTTGGGGAAATGTAAGTTCTCATTAAAAAAAAAAAAAAAAAAAAAGCAGCATTTCAACAATGAAGTTACAGGTTTATGTGGCATTTTCCAGAGGTCCCTCACCACCAAGAACATAACCTTCTCTTTAGTTAGGACTGTCTTATAGTTTGTTATGAAAAATTGTGGGATCACTCAGGTTGGAAGCAATCTCTGGAGCTTATCTAGTCCCACTGCCTCTTCAGAGCACCATCAGTATTGTCTTTTTCTTCCAGAACTGGAGAGTTCAGTGTTACTTTTCTCAAATTAATTCCTAGAAGTCTTAAAACTTTATTTCTGTTACTTTTTCCCCCTAACGTATAGTACTGTAACTTGTAAATGGCATAATTTCATCATAGAATTACAGAATGGTTTTGATTGGAAGGAACCTTGAAGATCATCCATCTATTTCCACCCCACCTGCTGTGGACAGGGACACCTTCCACTAGACCAGGCTGTTTAGAGCTCCATCCAGCCTGGCCTTGAACCCTCCCAGAGATAGGACATCCACAGCTTCTCTGAGTAGCCTGTTCCAGTGCCTCACAGTGAAGAATTTCTTCCTAATATCTAATCTAAACCTACTCTCTTTCAGTTTGAAGCCATTTCCCTTGTCCTGTCACTACATGCCGTTATAGATAGTCTTTTTCCAAGTTTCTATGTGCTGTTCCTCAGCTAAGCCTTATATTTATTGTATTTTCTGCTCTCTAAACCTGAACCCTTTCTCATGGTCTGAAAGTGGAAGATATGAAAAACCTAGTAGTTTTCTCATTGTATAATTTCATCCAAAATTCATTCTTTTTTGGTAGAGAAGGACATCTGGGGAGTAGGCATGGATCTGTGTCTCCTTGAAACACAAGGAATAATTTATTTACCTTTGAGATTCATGTATCTTAAGAGAAAGCCTTAAGGGAGGATGCAGGTCTCGGCCTCTCAGTAAGAACCTTACTCTTTCTACTTCACTCGTTGCTGCCTAAACACAATGAGCTTTGAGAACCTTTCTTAACTGTTCCTCTCCCATCAAGACACGAGAAGTAAGAGGTAGAAAGCTCTTTTCTGTGGAAAACATGCATTGAAATTGGTGCAGCTTTATTATTCTGAGTAAGACTGCTACCATTCTCATTACTGTAGTATGTGAGCGCTTCCCAGCAGCATTTTAAGAACAAGACTAACACAGTCTGTCACACAGTCATCTGCTCCTTGGGTGGGGCAGAGAAGCACTTGTGGTAAAATTTCTGGTGTTTTTTTAACACGTATGTTATGCATTACCATTAGTGTGGGCAAGGTCAAAGAAATGTGCCTTGTGCTCGCAAGGCACTGCGGGTTGTGGATGTTCATAATTTCTTAGAAATCCACAACTATAGATCAGGTCCTGAAACGGTCTTTACCCTCCCTGTAGACCACAGCTACTAAATTTATTTTTGCAAATAATTGGTTACTTTCTGAGGTTCACTGGCTTTTGTAGAGGTCTGCTTAGTGATTTTCATGAGAGCCACAGAGCAGAAACTCAAGGATTGCTTCCACCTTTACAGAGGCAGCACTTTTCTCTGGAAGCAAGGGATTAGTTTTTGCCAGTGATCAGGAGAATGGTGAGCAGTACAGTCTCCACCACAGGAACATGAAACTGTCAAATCTGCTGTAATCTGGAGTTGTGTACCTCTGCTACAGATAGTTCTTCTATGGAAAAGAAACAAATATTAAATAATTATCCTGAAATTTTAGAGTTGGTTTTTTTTCTGGTTTTCTGGAACCTGGAGAATCCTTACCATAATAACTATAAAGATAGCTGTGATTCCAAATATTCTGGGTAGCTAAAATAGACAGAGGAATAAAGTTTTATATGTTTATGGTGTCATAAGTGGTTGAAGACATGTTCCAGCACTTTGTTTTAGATGGATTTCTATAGGCACTGGTGTTCTGTGCTGGGATGTGTTGTGTATTGCTGAGTTACTGCAATTGTCTCATCCACCAGAAAGATCTACAGTTTTCTTGACAATTTGATACAACACTCCTATTTGAGCATGGTATCAACACACTCTTCAGTATTAGTGAGAAATCCCAAATTACTGAATTATAAATGTCTAAATGTTGTGAATCGTGGCCAGAGCTAACAATAAAGTTCTTTTTATGCAATCTGTGAAGAGAGGTACACATTCCATAGAGTGATTTACCTGACCTGTAGATGAAATAAATTGCTCTCAGGAGGTGAGGACCTCTCACTATTGATAAATAAAGGGAAACTGGAGTGACACTCATCCTTAAGTGACATCTGTCATTCTTTCCTGTTCCTGCATTAGGGCAAATGAATCCCACTTATATTTGTTCACTGACTGGCTAAAGAGGACTCAAAAAATCTTCAAAATGTCCTACTGTTTTTTGTTCACTACCTATTTCTTTTGTGCTGAGGCTCATCTTTAGCTACAGACTTCACCCTTGAAGCACTTCACCTTACATTATACAAAAGAGCATGGCTGTATGTGTGAATGATATCTCTGTGTGCCATTATAGATTATGGGCATTACATTTTTAGCATTTAAATAGTCCATATAATAGGTGGTAAAGAGAACTCATCTTATGGTACACCAAAGTAATAGATGCCAGATGAAAGTGAGGTTTTCCCATCAGGTTTTGATATGTTCCAGAAAGACTCAAAACATTTTAGTAAATTACCTTTTGCTCCTGTCATCTCTTTTAGCAAATGTCTCATAATCTCCATAAGACCATGTAACTCACAGTCAAATGCTGCAGATATGCCCCAGATGAGAAACCATCTTCTGTGGATAGGGGATCATCTGTGCTGCTAAAAAGGCTCCATTCTGTGTCCTGGCATGATTTCAGACTGTTCCAAGTTTAGACTATGAGCATCAGTTAGATGAGGTTGTAGCTGGCCTTTGTTTAGTTATGCTACAAGCTTACTCAGGAATGGTGTGGCAGGTTGGAGGGGAGGGAGTTGGTGTCCAGAAGTGGTGTCTCAGGGATTGAAGTATGTGGTTTGGAGTTATTCCAAGCTGTCTTTCACAGGTTAGAAAATGCATAAATTGAGTTAAGTCTTAGAGATAGAGGCTTTTTTATGGTGAATTAATGCTGTGAAATTTAGGAATACCATACATTTCAGTGGATGTGTATAGAATGGCTATCAGTTTCTAGCAAGTGGGAACTTTTCAGTGCAGCAAAGCTAACATGACTGTTCTCTTTGGGTATGAAACAGGGGTTTAAAAATGTTATGCTTCTTTTTGTCCCTGTTGAGTGTTTCAAGTACCGTCAGCATTTCAGTGGTCATCATTCTTCCTGCATAGAGTATCAGAGAACCAAAAAGTACATAGTCAGTAATGAGGAACCATCTTTTTATTAGCCAAGCTGTGAATGTTCAGTGGTCAGTGATGGTGAATCACAGTTTCTTTCATCCTCGTTCTCTGGGTAGATTAATGTTCTCTGTTACCACTCTTCATGTAGAATTTGTTGGAGGGCAAGAATTTTGGTCAAGGAAAGAGCGTTATCCTTTTTGATGTCTGAGGTCTGATTATAAGGTCATTCAATTCCTGCCTTGCCTTCTTCTTGAACAGATAGACATTTTAATCACAATAGTAGAAACTTGTAGAAATGGTGATGTCAGTTAAGTCAAGATGAGTTAGGTGATTTATTTTCCTCTAAACATTAACTTCCAGAGGTGAACTTTCCTGTTTTGCTCTTGGTTATTCATGTCTGGCCCCCAACTTCACCCCTCCCCTGGTCATCTACTAAGGACTCACCTACAGAACTGAGGAAATGTCCAAGAGAATCTGAAATCCTGATTGCACAGATCACATTTATGAGCAGCGCACTGCTCAGGAAAACTCATTTCTGCTGGTGCTGTCACTTCACAGTGGAAGTTTAAAAATAACTGTGATCTAATAACATGAATGTATACATTTTTTATTCTCCCTACCCCCCCCCACCCCGTGAGGTCTGTTTCCTTACACTTTGAACCAAATTAGTTTCTATTGATATTGTTGCCTTTATTTGTATGAGGCACTTTGCTGCACAAACCAGTAGCAATTACTTCACATTTGCTTTGATCATAAATCTTGTTAGGCAGTTTAACTGCTATGTGTATTCAAATGGGGTTTGCCTTAAAAGAGAACGAAAGATTTTCAGGTCCTTGACACAATGCAACTGAGCCAGTCATATTTGAGACTTATCAGCTGATTTTCCTCTTTGAAATATAAATGATCTCTTGTGTTCCTTACTTTTTAGTATTTTCAGACAAAGGCAGCAATATATTTGCTGATGAATTTAGGATAATCCCATGTCTCATAGGGTGTTGGCTGTCTAAGGAGTTTGATAATAGGATATTGAACTTTTCAATACTAAATATTTAACTTTCATCCTTTACCATAGTAATGGCAGAGAATCTGGTACCTAAATGGCTGTAGTGATCATTTGACAACCTCTGCTTATAGTAATTGAGCTTTTCTTGCTCAAGAGACATGAGCTTTTCCTTCAAACTTTCCAATTGATATTTCACACCAGTGTGTGTCTTCTAAAAGCTTTGAAATGCATGTAGTATTATTTCTTTCTTCTGACAAGACAAATGCTCAGGTTAGCTGCAGTGAGTGGGAATGAGAAGGTACAAGGCCAAAGCAAGACTAATGAATTGAGTTATGCCAAGTTAAGAAATGGCTGATTCTTTTTCTCTGCAGTGGCATGCTTCTTTGTACAGGTCCTAGTTAAGTTTTGAGGCTTCCCTTGTTAGGCATCAGTTTCAGTTCCATATTTTCAATCAATGCATAGCTGTTGTAGGACATGCTAGTTGCTTCGCGAGAAACGAGTTTGCAGAGTCCCGAATCTTTTAGTTAATGACACTGGAGCCACTTTCACATTTGTGTATTGACTTTACACATTTCAGAGCATTTATTCTCTCTGTTGCAATTTCTTGGAAATGAATAACCTCAGGAGAGGTTATTCATTTTAGTAATATCTCCTGAGGAACAACCTCAGGAGATATTACTAAAATAACCCAAAACTGATGAGTATGGAAACCAAATCAAATTTTTATTTTAAAAGATAGACATTTCAGACTGTATTCTGGGGCAGAGACCCTAGTGCTGTTTTTTTCTTTTTTCTCTTGTGTTAGGTGAAGAAATCCATGCTCCACTGTTACCGCTTACATCTTTCACGAGCTCTGCAACTGCAGTATTACCTTAACTATTGGCAAAACTCGCAGTGAACCTAAGTGATCCTGCATGAAGTGTACCAAATCCAGTGGTATAATAACGCATATAAAATGCAGAAGTTTGCCTGAAAAACATCTTGGAACATTAATTTAAGCAAGGGAAGAGGCATACACAATTTCTAGGCACAGATTTAGTACTTCTTTACGTCTGTACGGCACAAGTCGAGCTCAGTGTCTGAAGGCTGAGAGCTGAAAATACATGCATTTCTCTGCTTAAGCAATATATTTCTCTTGCTTTGAATTTTACAATTTAGAATGCAGAATGTAACTGTTATAAAGAAAACAGACAAATGTGCATTTTATAAAGATTTCACAGTTGCTGTAGTTCTAGTTTTTCACATCAAAACATGTTGCGATGGTTAAGTCCACCCTACACCCCCATTTTGTTCCAAAGTGATCTCTCCCCACACCACTGTGCCAGAAGGTTCTTTTTCCCCTTGGTCCCTGGTCCTCTCCTCCCCTCCCCTCCCCTCTTCCATTGGCCTCCATTATGCCATTCAACCTTTCCTCTCCCCCCAGCCCTCAGATTATTGGTTACTGATGTTCTGCCCGCCCCTGGGACCCCTTGGGGTAAAAATCGGCGCACGTGGGTTTGTTCGAGGTTCTTTGTCTCTGCCTCCCCTTCGGAGCGTTTGGTTCGCGGTCCGTGCGGACCCCAATAAACGCCTCGGAATTGCACACAAAGAATCCCTCTTGCCTCTTCATCCCCGTAACGCACAGAACTGTGTGTGAGTGGCAGCTTGCATCCACCAGCAAGGGTGAGGCTGGGTGCTCGTGTTGGTGTTAACAGGGCACTGCCACAGCGTCTCTGCAAGGGACTCTGTGGGGAAAGCACGGTATCAGTCCATCGACTCCATGCACCATGTTAAAAACAGAGTAAAACTTCTAGGTACAAGCTTGAAAAGTGTGTCTAAATAATCTTAAAATTCAAGAGTCGGTATTTAAGCATCTGTGATTTTTAAAATATTAATCAATAAGATATATATTCAATATTCTTTCGGTCTGAGAACCATGTATTACCCAAGATCATACTGCAGGAAAGGGATCATCAGTCATCACCCATTTGCTACTCGATTTTCAGTTTCAGGAGACTCAGTTATGAGCACAGTCAAGAGAGTTGTGGGTCCAAATTTTCCACCAGATTCTGTGAATAACTTGCAGGATTTGTACAGATATTCCTGTCTGAGGGGGGTTGACCCTAGCTGGATGCTGGGTGCTCACCAAAGTCACTCTATCACTCCCCTCCACAATTGGACAGGGGAGAAAAAATATAATTAAAGACTTGTGAGTTGAGATAAGGACGGGGAGAGATCACTCACCAAATACCATCACAGAGAAAACAGACTCATCTTGGGGATATTAAATGAATTTATTACTAACAAAATCAAAGCAGGATAATAAGAAGTAAAACAAATCTTAAAAACTTTTTCCCTACGCCCTTCCCAGCTCTACCTCCTCTCCCCAGCAGTGCAGGGAGATGGGAAATGGAGGTTATGGTCAGTTCATCACAAATAGTTTCTGCCACTGTTCAGAGAGAAGAGTCCTTCCCGTGCTGCTGGGGTCCATCCCATGGGAGACACTTCTCCGTGAACTTCTCCAACATGGGGCCTTCCCATGGGCTGCAGCTCTTCACTAACTGCTCCAACATGGGTCTTTTCCACGGGATGCGTGCGGGTCTCCCGTGGGGTCACAAGTGCTACCAGGAAACCTGCTCCAGCACGGTCTCCTCTCTTTATGTGTCTGTGGGTCCTGCCAGGACTCTCCTCCAGTAAAGGCTTCCCATAGGGTCACAGCCACCTCTTTGGCACAGGTCTCCTTTATGGGCTGCAGGTGGATCTCTGCATCCCCAGAGTCCTCCATGGGCTGCAGGGACACTGCTGCCTCACCATGGCCTTCACCACAGGCTGCAGAGAATCTCTGCTCTGGTGTCTGGAGCATCTCCTACCCCTCCTTCTCCACTGATCTTGGTGTCTGCAGAGATGTTCCTCTCACATTCTCACTACTCTCTTCTGTGAGTGCAATTACCTCTGAGCAATAACATTTCTTTCCTTCTTAAGTGTGTGTTATCACAGAGGTGTTACCATTATTCCTGACTGGTCCCGACTTGGCCAGTGACACAGTGGTCTTGGAGCTGGCTGGCATTGGCTCTGCTGGGCATGGGAGAACCTTCTGGCAGCTTCTCACAGAAGCCACCCCTGCGACCACCCTGCTACCGAGACCTGGCCACATAAACCCGATGCACTGCCTGTTTTCTTCACAGGTAACTTCTTTATTTGCACAATATGGATACAATTATGAGGCTTCCCAGAGAAGTCCAAGTGTCACAAATGTGAAACCACATGGAACACTAAGCAAGGAGACGGAAAGCAAAAGGACCAGGGCTACATGAGAGATTCTGAAAGGCATTTTCAAGTGTGATGTCTGGAAAGTTCAGCAGCAAGAGGAATAACACATAAAGGAATAAAAAATGATAAACTCTTTAGAAAGTTCAGTTCTTATAATGCCAAGAAGAAAAGAGAAATCTTCAGAAAATTTGGCTCCATGTAGCTCAACCCTGAAGAAAATTAGCCTTGTAGATTAACTTTTTTTGTCTGATCCCAAGATAGGAGGTGTTTTCTACTGTCTTCCTGAATGTAAGACTCATTGGAATTTTTTAACTGAAGTTATTCTGGGAAATAATTCTGTGAGCCTAAAATGTGCCTCAGGTTTGCCTCATCTAAAAACAGTGAAAGGAGGAGTGTGAATTTGCTCATCTATGAATTTTATTCTTCCCTGAATATGTTTTTTAAAGCTCAGGGTTCTGATTTCCTGCTTACAGCACACAAAAAAGCAATGGCTTTGATTGACTTCATTGACCCTGGTAAAACAGACAGCTTTCTGACCAAGATGAAAATGTACATCAGAAGCAGA
Organism: Falcunculus frontatus; assembly: GCA_013398115.1. Classification (NCBI taxonomy): domain Eukaryota; kingdom Metazoa; phylum Chordata; class Aves; order Passeriformes; genus Falcunculus; species Falcunculus frontatus. The sequence continues at coordinate 93,589 of VZRV01007591.1, forward strand.
TCAAGCTTTTCTGGAGCGTGGTAGAAAGAGATCTGCTGAAACTTCTCCTGTATGATCAGGGAGAGATATGTTCTGTGTGGAAAGCCCTACCCCCTCTGTTGTTTGGGTTGTGCTCTCTTTCGTGGGTAAGGGGACCTGAACTCTTGAAGTTGGTTAAGTTGTGGTGGTGTCAATCACTGAAGAATCGGGCCCTCTGGGTGAATGGATTTAGAGAAAAAATAAAGCCCAATGCATTGGTTACTTACAATCAGCATATACAGCTGTGGCAAAAGTCTGTTGTTTATATTTACACCTTTCAAAATGGAGGCTGTGTTTAGTGGTGTGTTGCTACAGTAGCATTTGGGTCTTTATTGAGACATATAATTAGAGATTTTACAATTTGGTGTGCCAAGCAGTGCATTCTCTCCACAAAAGTTTTAAGGTGATAATCACTTTTATTGCTGGAATTTCATTCATGGAAATAGTGAAAAATCCCAAATGCCATTTAGAATGAACCTATCTGATGTACTATCAGGTAAGTATTCACAACTGTGAATTAATTGGAAGAATAAAGGGTAGAACTTTAACTACATTCCAGGTCCCGTCTTGGTCCCAAAGTCTGTGTGGGTAATGCAGTCTGCAAGTCATGTGTCTTCTCCACTTGAGGTCAGTGCTGAAAACAGTCATTGGCTGAAGCATAATTAAAATCAGGCTCTCAGAGGATCATCTTTTTTCTTGGTAGGGTTCTGTAATTATGCATTAACTAGTTATCTCTTGTGCTTGGGGCAGTAAAAGCGCAGCAGAATTTATTTATTTTCCCTGTATTTTTGTGTGAAGGCCAAGGCGAGTTTTTGAAGCAGACCTCCAATGCAAAAATCCATAAATCCATGCTGTGTTTTCATATATGGTATACTGTATGGCTCCATGTACACTATGAAAATTATCCAAGTAAGAGCAGTCGAGCCATTCTAGTAATCTGGAAATATCTCTCAAGAGAGGAGGGAAGGTATTTTTTTTCTACTACTGTATTTTGCCATCATAATGGACATCTAAAAGTATAATAAAATAAATCTCTGACTTCTCTGTATTTTTTTTTGCCTGACAGTCAATAAATTTACCAGTGGTTGGCAGCCCAAGTATTTTGGATCATGCTGAGGCTCAGCAATGTTCCAGATGAAGTGCGTAGCCCTATTGGAGCTGGTCCCACAAACTCTGCAGCATATTGTTGTCAGCCCTCCCTGCCATACCCACAGGGCTCCGGTGACGTTATTGCTGTGCTTCACACAAGCTAAAGCTCATAAAACTGAAATTTTGCTTCATATGGAGGCGGTAGTCACGGTCAATGAGCTTAACAGATGCAGTGGGCCCTCTTGGTGCAGTCAGGGAGCTTAAGGAATCAGATTTTTTTTCCAAGATAGAAAGCAACAGTGTTACATGAAACTTCTGGGTTTGGGTTTCTTTAATCCTTTTTTTCTTTTTAAAAATATTTTTCTTGTTTTGCAGGATGGAATTTTAGAGCATACACAGAGGCCTGGAAGTTTCATTTGAGATGGTTATTTTAGAATGCTCTCCCAAGCTCTGCAGACTGAAAGGAGCTGGGCAGAGGTGGGAGGTGGGAAATGGGCATCACTAATATGATGTAAAAATTCACACACATAATAATCCGAATGTAGGTAAAACAAAAGCAACTATCGCTCTTCCTTTTCCCAGAAGCAAAGCTACTGCAGTCCCTTGGTGAGTACAAGAAACAAATTTCTGCCTTGTTATAAATGCTAGGAATAGAGCAGGTACTATACTGTAAAGATAGAACTACCTGTTTTGGTTCTCCAAACTTTTTCCCTCCTGGTGTGGATATGGTTTTACTGTACAGCTGCATTTATCTACATGTGTTCCTGGCACTGCAAAAAATTCTTTGCCTGGATTTGTAGGTTGGTATGTGTATGGTGGTTTGGTTTCTCCTAAATTTTTCTTCCCCAAACAAACCCTGTTCTTCTCTGTACAGGAGGTGTGTGGCAGGTGTGCTGCCACATGTGTTTTGTAGCCTAAGCTGTACTTCGGCATTTCTTCCGTCTCTTCCTCTCCCCTCCTGCCAGCTGGAAATTGTGGGTAGGTGCAGGACGTGCACAGAAACAGATAAATCAGTGATTTGTTTTCTCATGTCCAGGTGATAAGTGGTGGTGTTCTTGAAGCAGGAGGACTCCCAAGAGAGGGTTCCAGATAGGCTTGGTGTTTACAGAAGTGAGACAAACCATGAGCTGCGTAAGGTATGGTGCTCAGAAACAAGCCTGTGGGGAGGGCGAGAGAAAGTGAAGTTGACAAGGAAAGAAGATTGGTCAGATTAATGTTTTTAAAGAAATATTCACTGTAACATGGCGTGGAGCAGCTTTTAGCTATTCAGTGGACATGGTCAGAATGCACGTAAGCTTTATGGTTTATAGTTTCTCTAAAGTAATGACAAAAGAAGACTCTGTAAAGAAGCCATAATCAGCCATGAAATGGAGAGGGTTTGTGCATATATACAGGGCATTTTCTCTCTCTGGTGTGTTTCTTTTTAAATTTCAGAGAAAAGTTACTCCTCCTGTGGCATTTGCTGGCAGCAATAGATGGGAAAGCCCTCACCCAAACCTTTGGCTCTGCTTAGGTGAAAGTTCCTGCTTCATCTCTTAGATGAAAGATGGCTCTTACAGCTTTATTTTCTGAATCAAAGGGAACAATCACTCTATTGCTCTCTATTCCCAACTCCTGCTTTCTCTCCCTCTCTTTGCATCATAGAAGCTGACAAGAGGTGGATAAGACTGTAAGTTATTTAAAATGATAATTGGCTTATTTTCAAGCTACTGGTAATAAGGATAAAGCAGATATACACCACATGTTCTTAACTTTAAACACATTACTAGTCTGAGCCATTTAATGGAGACTCGTTTCTGGCTTCATCCTCATTTGAAAGTCCTAATTAAGTAGGAAGTAGCTATTGAGAAACAGTGGCCTGAATTAACTGAGGGTATAATTCTGAACTTGGTTCTGGCTTCAGATCTCTCTGAGTAAGACTAGGCTGAGAAATTCAGAGTTTTCTGTTCTTGAGGTTTTCCTTCAGCAGCTTACAAATGTCACTGTTTATGACACTGGCAATGTTTAAAAGCTATAAAGCTATTGCTCCAGAAATTATTTTTATAATGTACAGCCATTCAGTTTCAGACACTGTAAATCAAAAAGAAAAATAGTCAAGTAAATTCTAACTCTATCATGAATTAAAAAATTTTTTTTTTTTTTTTTTTTTTTGTTTAGCCAAATTCTGGCACCTAAATTTCAGTCCAATCAATTTTATTTTCAGCTAACCCTCTCTGCCTGCAATTAGTCTGTACTGCTTTCAAGTGGATTTGAAATTATCCCAGACCCACTTCTTTTAATTTAAATTTAACCATTTATCTAGTGGATTAAAGGGCTTGGTTTCTGATGGGGTGACTTCCATTTGTCATATGTATTTCTTGATCCTGCAGCTGTCAAACTGTATAAGAATGTGTTAAGAGAAACAAATGATCCAGCTAGTAAAGCTACTCAGGAAAGTAAAATATCAGCCAGAATTGCTTCTCCCTGGATATGGGGCTGGCTGGAATACTCTGGGGCAATGCTGCAGAGGAGCATTTAAAGCAAGAACAAAATTTAAAAGTGAACAGGGAGCCCTGTGGTTTGATCAAGTCTCCCAGCAAAAATAAAAAGAAAATACTAAATCTGTCTTTAAAATATATGAAGTGCATCAGCCTCTGTGAGTAACCTTGCTGAGCAAAGATGTTAAATTATGAGAACTCGATGTTCCATCACATATTGTTCAATAGACTCACCCAAAGAACCAAACTGGTGAGTGGGAGGGATGACCTGTGTGCATGGGCCATTCCTGTATCCTGGAGTTCTCCACGAGCTCTGTCAGAATCAGCATGCAATATTTCATGTTTTGAGCTACCATTATTTAATGTTTGCACTGCAGTAGGACTAAAAGTTAAAAGCCTCATGTTAATTGCTCCTAGGTGCTCGATACTCCACAAACAGTTTGTAAATAATTCCCCCTGCTCCAAAGTGACGCTGTAAGGCTGATGAAGATTTTATAATAAGTAATTAAAAACTGTGACATCCTTGAAGTATTTAGTAAAATCAGCTGATCCAAATTCTGAATTTTGATTTTCTACCTATCTGCCATTACAGTATTCCTACTTATTTACATAGATCGGTTTCTTTCCCATTCTTTCTTCTGTTGTTATTGACTTTATGTGCTAGACTGGAGGAGCGTCTCCTTGCCCGTATGGCTGATCGTGAATGTAGATTTTAGTTTCAATAAGTGAAGATAAGCATTGCAGATAGATTGTAACTAGTCTGTTTTGTAGGACAAAAGAAATTCAAAGAAGAGTATAATTTGTAATGGTGCTCTCTTTGAACTGTATGTTTTGCATTTCATATTCTCTTTATGGTCTTTCCGAAAGCGTTAAAATATTTTGGACTGAAGGGATGTTTGACCTTGACATTAGGAGTTCCTGTGTAATCTTTCCCATCCACTGTCTTGAATGGACAGATGAGTACGAAGCTGAACTAGGATTGCATCAGTGAGAGTGCATGTTAGCTAGTCCTCTTTGATGGAGCAGTGGTACAGTAGGAAAAAGCCTAAAAGATAAAAAGAAAATAAAATCCTTTGGCAGTTCAAGCTTGAAAAAAAAAAGAATACCTTGCAAATTTTAATCCCGTCGATATCTACATCTGAGCTAATTTTTTGACTTTCTGTTAGGGGAAATCTGGTTAACATGGTCAACAGAGTGATTAATGTGACCAAATGTGTATGCCTGCTACAGGAATGAGATCAAAAGCATCTAGTCTATGGAGATTGATTATATTGACAACATCTCTTAGCCTAGGCATTAAATGCCCATATTTAGTCATGCAAACCCACCTTTTTTTTGTGAGATATTTTTGAACAGTTCTTGGAAAATTTGAAGTTAACACCATTTTAGCAAAAATTTCTTTTTGTCTTCATTTCTTACAGTTTTATAAGCAGTAAATTTTCATATAAAGATCCATATTTCTACCCGCTCCTTTCAGCGAACTCTTTAGCTTCTGATTATCAAAAACTGATAAAATGTTTGCCTGTGTGTTTCTCTCAGTTCTCGGCAAAGCACTGAACAAAATTGATCAACAGCACGTAATGAACAAGCATTTCAGAGTATTCTTTTAACCTTCCTGCTGGCAATTAATCTTCAAAATATGAACTATTCACTGGGTTTGGTACTCTCTCAGACACAGTGGGAGTGCTCTTTCAAGAGCAGTGAAAGTCTCACCTGTGCTCTTACTGACATACTGAAATGGAAATATGGGAGCAAATGTATTTGGATATTCTGATGTGCTGGTGAGTGTTACAGGGTTCTCAGCCCGCTGATGAAAAACTACTGATGGCTGTAGGAGGCTGTTTTAACTAGGTGGGAACGTGGCTTTCCTGTTAGGAGATACAAAGCCCATCAGGGCACTCAGCTGAAGCAGGAGGGTATCTGAGCCCTCCCCCGTGCTGCCCTGGCACTCCAGAATGATGCTGCAGCTTCCCAGGCAGCTAGGCACGGTATGAAAAGAAAGCATATATATGCTCACTGTCTGCATCACTTCCCCCTGCCCTCCAAGCCTCCTCCCCCAATTGCTTAAACAATAAAATTTTAAAACAAACATATTACAATTCAGTCTCTTTATTGGAATAGGTCAATGTAGTATATACTGGATTAAGGTGAAAAAAAGACTTTCAAATGGAAAATCATATAAGCAAATGTTATACCGTAGCAACACTTGTGAAGTCTTTAATATGATTCTGTCTAGGACAAAGGGCTGCCTGCAGTAGATATGTCTCCATTTTCCTCCAAAATTCAAGAGAAGAGGTATGTACCAAGCACAGGGTAGAATAGCAGCGCTATTCTTGCAATGTGGATTTTAATTTGGACAGCATGGCTTCACCCTCAGGCTCCCTGTCAGTTGCTATTCCCACTTAACTCCCAAGTTACCTTTCTGCTTTAGCCTGAATTAATCAGATTGGTTGATGCAGCCCAAAATGAGAACATATCTTTTTGTGTGGAGTACATGTCCTCATTTTGAACCAACTAAAAGTCACTGAATACCACCAAGACATCTCAGTTTTATTTTAGCCTGTAAATCCAGCTTGGAAAATGGTAGCCTTTAGATATTTTTCTTTCGCTCTTTTTTTTTCCTTCTACAGACGAGTGACAAAGGAAAATGGAAACTTCTGCTAATCACTTCAAAAGTGTGCTAGTAAGAAAAGCTATTAACTGCTCTTCTTATTACACTCCTTTGGAATCAGATATGTTCCAGGGATTACTCTGCTCTGTGTACAGCAGAAGTTCAATCACAGGAGCTGGAAGATTGGTAATGCTATACCAGCGCTAGAAAGGCAAAAATTGGGGTGAAGTTAGAATTCACCATAATAATATCTATTGTTCTGAATGTCATTTAGCTCTCATCTTAAGTAAAACCAACACAAATAAGAGTTTTATTGTTGGTTTATAGAATTGCATTCCAGTGAGGAATGATTAAAATGTGAATTCATCCAGCTTACTGAATTACTGAATTCGGTGGCATTGCTGAATGGAGTAATTCCCCTCACTCCTGCTTTCACCTGCATGTTCCCAGAGCCTTCCTTGTTTGAACAAGAGCAATTATGTGATTGCATGAAGGTGTAGATCAGGGATCAGATCTGATCCAGCTGGGAAGTTTTGGTAGGGGAATGGGTTAAGTCTTGATTCTCAGCTAGATCTGAGTTGCTGCAGCTTAGTGGATGAATGATGGTGTTGACACAAACATGTGGCTCAAGTCTATAGCTTGGACTTAGGAGAAGAGTGAGAAATATTTTCTTTTGGTAGGTGGTCAACTGTGGCTTGACTTAAACAAACTAAAAAATCAGACTTGTAGAATATGACTCGAGGGCAGAAGAGTCAAGAGCATCCTTCATTGGTGGCACATGCTTTTGGCACATGCTTATCATAGGGTTGTTTGAGAAGATCAGGAAAAGAAGTAACTGTTTCATCCTCTATTAGCTGGAAACCCCCCATGGCTGGGACTGAGGCCACTGCTGATGCAGCGATCTTTGCTGTGTAGGGTAGCAACAAATGAAGCCTGATGTGAAAGCCTGAGTATTTAAAAACCTAAATCTAGAATCTGTTAATTAGCTACATTCCTTCTCTACAGAAAATCAGACTCACAATGTACAGATGCACAGAAACATACTGCTTTAGATATGTGCCAGTGCTGGTGGGACAGGAGAGAAAGAGTGATTTACAGAATGGAAGCAAGCATGATTCCATTTCCTGCCCCCACCTCCCCTTTTTATCTACCATTTTTTTTGTGGTTGGGGAAAGGAAAGAAGTTCTGAAAACATCTTTCAGTGCCTTCAAAAACCCCAACCCACTATACCACCTGTCACTTACCTAAGAAAAACCACAGTGGAATGCTGTGCTGAGTGCTGCTTGTAACCTGGTTGAAACAATTGTCTATAGCTGGTTTGATATGACTGGGTCTGTGGGTCTCATGTAGCAACAGTAGATGCAAGGCTGAAGACCTTAGGAATTACTGGAAGATACATGGCTGGATAGAGTAAGGAGCACCTCTCACTCCTCTTTTTGAGAGAAAAGCTGCAGCATGAGCTTTTACAAGGCACCAGAGAAGCTGGTTTCTGCTGGGTGGTTTCTGAATGCCACTGCATGAGGAGAAGCTGCAGTTGAGGCTTGTACTCAGCTACTTGACACAAATCTGTGGGAAAGCAGCTCTCATTGGTTTCTCACAACTGCTTCTCAATACAATATCTTTTCTAGTTCTTAAGTGGCTTCTTTTGATGAGTGGAATAAGTTTTACCACAAGTTTTACCAAGCTTACTGTGAAAATCTATATGGATCACAAAGTTTGGTTTGACATAAGTTTCTCTTATATCAAACCCTGGGTCCCGTATTGGCCTTAAGTGATATTTAGATACCGGGTTAGGCTTACATCTGAACAAGTTCACTTTTTTTTCCTTCTTCTTTTTNTTAATTTTAAAAATTTCTCTTTTTTTTTCTTTTTTTTTTTTTTTTTTTTTTTTTTTTTTCTTCTGGGTGATTTTTTGACATGTTTGTCTAAAGGATCTGTCCTTTAACTAAACAGTCATAATTATATTCCCTTTTACTCTCTGTCCCTTATCTTTCAATGCAAATAGATGGCCCAGAACTGTGAGCATTGGAGACATTGAGAGCAATGGACCCCAGTGGGCTGGCTGTTCATTCCAAATCTGTTTTTTGGTGGTGCTGGCAAATCTGTTGGTCTCTGCTGTTTTCTCCATGGTGCAAGTCTGAGACACAAGTTGAAGTTGAAAATCCCAGATGAGCCAGCACATGCGGCCATACATCTGGGGGAACTGGGTTTACAGGTCGTAAGCCTGTTCACAAACACAAGCTATCTGCTTATTTAAAATAGATTGTGCCCTGCAAAATTCCATCCCAGTTAGTGGATCTAAAAAATGTTACAAACTCCCAACAGCAGCACTTATTGACCAATATTGCCATTTAATCCCTGCCAGAATTGATTCTTCGAAGTTCAGGGAGGTATTATTTTTGCTGTTAAGTATCTCCACATACCGAGACCAGTAATTTTTCCCTGAAGGAGGTAGGAGGCATTCCTGCTGATGCTGAAGTGTCAAAAAGTATAGAAAACTCTGTCTTTTTCTGGAATTGGTTTTGTGCCTCCTGGCTCAGTGAGTTCATGTACAGAAGTAGCTGGTTTTTCCTTGCTGTTTTCAACTCTCCTGTGACTGGAATTACAGCCTGCAGGAAGTTCCTTAGCAGCTCAGTACTGCTAATCTCCCACTAACAATTCTGAACAATTAAGAAATGTCCTAATTTACAGGGGCACAAAACCTGTTGCTGTGAGAATAATGAATTGCTTCTATGAAAAAATGTATTTATTAAAAAGAATACAGTGTCATATTAATTACCTAATTTTAGACTGTCTTTTCTTGCATATGACATATTTATAAATGTAATTGAATCACAACACATAAAATTAGAAGTCATTGATATGTTGCTGAGAAGGCAGAGTACATAATGAAAAAGGATAGTTTTTGTATATAAGCAAAAAAAAATCCCAATTTGTTTTTCCTCTTCATTATGAAGTGTTCACCACTGGGTACAGAATTTTCTTAGGAGTGCATTGTGTGAAATTGTTGGGTATTCCTCAAATCAATTTGTAGTCTAGAGGGGATGGAAAAAATTCTGAGAGACAAATGTAGCTCTATTCAAAGAGAAACATTGAAAAGGGCTGTCAAAGTTTTGGTAGCCGGAGTGTTATTCCTTTAGACATTTCTGTTAATAAAATATACTTGTGTTGAATCCCTTTCATTTCCAGGGTAGCCTGGAACTCACATCTCATGATGAATTGGTGCTGCTTGGCCAAATACTTCTTCAGTCCTCTTCAAGTCTTTCCTCTGGTGGAAGGTGTCCCTGCCCATGGCAGGGGGTTGGAACTAGATGATCTTTAAGGTCTCTTCCAACCCAGGCCATTCTATGATTCTCTGATTCTGTGATCTGCCTCTTCCTGTGGATTGTTCTGCTCAGAGCTTTACTACAAAGGCATACAGCCCAAATGTGATCATCCAGAAGTTGTGCTGTTTCTTTTGACTTGGAAATGGTCAGTGTCACTTGAAACATTTCAGGTGAGTTCAGTGTGTATAGAAGCAGATTCTGAATATACAGAAAAGCATCTGCCCCAAAGTCATCTTCACTGAGATACGTTCATATGGGCTGAAGGCTTACTAAAGCATTAGGCAATAGCACAAATCGTCAGTGGGGAATAAAGGCAGATGCATGAGCAACTAGGACCAGTCTTATAAATTTATTAATGTAATTTGCAGACCATACCAATTTGTGATAAATAGAAATATTAGTGGGAGAAAAAGAAGTTAAAATAAAACCAGTGAAAACTGCTAAAAATAAAGGCCTCAGGGGAAAATACAGAGAGGAAAAAATAGATCAAGAATTTAACTTAAAAAATAAGTACATAGACAAAGAGGGAGACAGTTCAGGTAGTAAAATTCAGATGAAGGGAAAGCCTTCAATGCTGCCTTGGAAAGAACTGGAGGTAACAGAGAGATCTAGAGGTGACAGTGAATAGCAAATGAGACATCACTTTACCTCTCATTTATATATTATGTTATGTGGCAATAAAAGGGATGAAAAATACCTTTAGGCTATCTGGAGATATGAGAGAGAAGTGATAGTCCCTCTCCCTGTGTGACAAGACAGAAACTATTTCATTAAGCTCTGAGCATCTTGTTACCAAAAATATGTTATTGGAATGGGATTGGAAGACAAAGAAGAAAACCAGAAAAAAAACGAAACAAAGATAATGGAATATACCTAGCTTAACTCAATCGTAGTTAAACGAATTTAATAATAATCTGTATTGGAAAGGGTTAAGTGCTGAGAAGGAATGTCAGGCGATGTAATCACATGAAATTAAAGAAAGAAAATTTAGAGGTAGTGTTATGAATAATTTGAACTGAACAGACTGAGCAATTGTGGGTAAAAGAGAGATTTTCGCCAAAGACACCAGGGAAAATCCTCATTTTTACACATTTTTAATGTCCACAGAACAGACGGAGTCAGGTTTTTAATGTCTCACTTAAAAGATGAATGCAGATGGTGTTTTTTCATGCATTTGAAATATGAATTCCTACATTTTGATTATGTTGTCGTTAGCAGTAGCCTTGCTTGGTAATTAGGAAGCTGGTTCCTAGCAGTGTGAGAGAGATATATCGAGAAAGGAGGATGTTCTCTCTTTGTTTCCACAGGGATATAATTAAGTGCAACCAATAACATCATCAAAACAGTAGAAGAAATTCAAACAATAACTATGCTGACTGGCAATGGCTTATTGTTCAGTGAAAAACAGCTGATCTTCATCAGAAAAGGCCACATTATTTGCCAGTACCCATTCTAGCCAAGACAGAAAAGGAAATTCCATGAGAAAATGTTTTTCCATGTTATAAATGCCACATTTTTCTCAGGTAAGTAACTTTGAATGAATATCAATTTAGAAATAAAGCTACATGTAATGAAGTATTCCAAGCGAGTTTTTAAAAGAGAAGAGAAAAAGCCAAATAGCATGAAATGTTTTTAGAGGAGAAAGCAAGAGTGAGAGACCTGCGAGAATGTTTCCTCTCTGGAAAGCAGTTTGTGCTTCAGGAATGTCATGTTCAAGTGTCAGTGCAGAATGAGGCCTGCCTGCTGCCTGCTCTTTACACTGAACAACACTCTCAGTTTTCAGAAAAGAGAAAAGCAAAGCAAAAAAGCAACCCTGAACTCCGAGGCAGTCTTGGAAAGTGAAACAATGAGTTTCTCTCCATGACACATTTGTTCCAAGCCACAGAGTGTGCATGCCTGATTTTTGTTATTGTGATTCTCAGTTTTAGGACTGCACGTATTTTACGGTAGGTGAGTGTCTGTATGTTTTACAGCATCTGTTAAATATGCATTTATGCTTCTAAATGTTTTAAGTGTACCAAAACATGGCCAGGGCTTTGCCAAGCAAGCTTTATTTGGCCAGAGGAGCTCCCACTTTTGGGGGCTGGAGTGCAGCAGCTCCTGCTCATACCTCTCTGCAGCTGTTATCCTTAGTGCCTGGAGGATGAGTCTCCAGGCCAGATACCAAGCATGCCTGCAGAGTCTGGTGTTATAAACAAGAAATTATTGAAGCAAGTCTCCATCTTCACTACCTCTCCTCGAGTTACTGTGGTCCTTTCCGTACATCCTGTTTACTTTCTAGTTATCTTCTTGTCAATATATGAAAGAGCTGCTGACAAGGATCTCTGTATTTCCTGCCCTAACCTTTTTACCAGTCAATTCTCCAAATCCCTTTAGTAGTTTTTCAATCTTTTTCATCAAATTTAGAAACCTGTCTGCACATTGTCTAGGCTACCTGTAATATGGTCCATACAGCTCTCTTTTAATTCACTTGAAAATTCAATTTCTGACTTCCCATTTTCATCCTTATGCTTGTACCCTGCTCCTCCTTGCATCTACCTTTTCCACTTACAGTTTCAGATTTTCTTTCTCATCAAAATCCATTTTTTTGGTACTGGTCAGTGGGACACCATCTCTTCCCCTTGAAGAAGTCTTTATTTTAATTAATCCCTTGTGTAATTAACTGAGAATTTTCTATGCTTCTCCATTTACAGCTGTTTGTATTTCAGCCTCCTTACCAACGTGGTTCTCTGGAGAAAGAACTGGCTTTTCCTCCATTTCTGGGTTTAATACTGATTTGGTTGTAATTTATTTAGGGGAGGAGGTGTTTGGCAGGCTGAAGTTCAGCCATAAGGGCTAAAAAGGATCATACTGCATCCAAGTATAAACAGAGTGGTGGGATTTCCCAGAATTTTTCATGGACTACTGGATGGACCAAGAGCTAAATGTTTGAAGTAAGGGTAATATACCCAAGACAGTGTGCATTGGCCAGATGCACACTGGTTCCTCTTTTGAAAACCTCAAAACCTCCTCTTTTGAAAACCTACTCGTGCTGGAGAAGATTTTGCTTTAGTTTGAACTTTAACATCATGGGGATGGGAAGCAGAAGTCATCTGTAAAATTGGCTGATTGCTTTCCTTTGCTGAGAAAATCAATGGTATTTTAAAACTAAACTGTGCTGAACACAGGTGTTGCAGCACGAATCTCTTTTTTTCGCTTGAGTTGCCACAGCAACATAAAATTTCCTTTCCCCCACATTACCTTCCCTAAAATATACTTCACAAATTGTCTTGGAAAAAAAAGGAAAAAAAACCTTATATCATGCTGACAAATTGTGCTGTTTGCTCTTTTAGTATTTGGTCTTCTATGGAGTTGGTATTATTAGAGCGAAGCTACCTGATGCACAGAGAGCTCAATGTTCTAAAATTTGACCTTAAGTAAAGGGATAGAAAAGAAAATATTGAAGATGAAGTAGCTGCTCTCTCTAGACGGGCTGCAGGCCTAGCAAACCCTCTGCACAGTCTGGCAGTGCTCCTTAGGGTCTGGTGTCAGTGTGGGTCACACTCTGCCTCTTCCCAGCATTGGGAAGACAAGCAATAGCCTGTTGGATGCATTATTAGGGACCATGCAGTGGCTTTTAAGGAGGGTTTCTTTCATGCTTTTCTAATGCCTTTGCAAGAGCAGTAGCAAAGCTCGAGCAGGCTTTGAATTACCAAGTGCATATCCATCATCCTATGAGAGAAAAAATAATGAAAAATCCAGGTGAAAAGGAATTTGTCTTAGCTATCCTTTGTTGAAGGAACCATTAGAATTAGACTAATTGTTAAAATAATTTTAATATGAAATGTTTTAGAATAGATGTATAAATCAAATAATTTCAATTTGTTGAAAAATAATCTTTGTCTGTCAGCAGAGTCATATTTACCAACACCACTCTTTCCAGTGTCCCTGGACATGGGGTGCCTGTTGGGAGGTGAGAATCCCTTTGCGCTTGCCAGTAGATGTGTGCAGGTTTAGCAGCACTGGGGTTTAGATGCAATCACCTATGCTCATGTACGTCAAAAGAGCGATGAATTCTCAGTATTTAAATGGCAGCATGGACTGTGCTGACCACTGGGCCTCAGTGCACATCCCTCTTGGAGAAAGTGTTCTGGTAAGGAGGTCCTTTGCTTTCGATGAGGTTGGGTGGGAATGCCGGCATGAATGTGTGGAAAGGTGGGTGACCCATGGAATGTTTCGGGAAAGTAACTCTCTTCTGTGAGAAGCTTCTTTAACAGCTTGTGTATCTGTCTATTTTTGAATGACTGAAATTGTAAATAAAGCCTATTAGCCCTGAGAAAGGTAGAACTGCTGACTTGGGACAATAACAACACCTACAAAAATCACCTATATAGGAAACTTGGTAAATAAAATTAACCTTCCCCACTGCTGCTGTCATTTCTGCTTACCTTCTTACCATGCTGTACATGAATATATCTAGAAGTAGTTAAGACAGGGGAGGAAAGGTTGATTTTATTCTCTGTGGTGACAAATAGAACACTTAATAGATGACAAATTGGGGAATGTTGAATCTCTAGAGACCTAATCAAATGTGAATCAAGTCAGCCCCTCGTGAGCATGGAGTAAAATGCCAGCTGGTACATGGCCTTTCCATTCTGCCTTGTATTTTACCCTTTGTAATAGATTGTGACCAGTTTTAATACAGCTAATACGTGCACCTAAATAAATAAGAACCCTTTCAACAACACCAAACCATCAGTTTTTTTGTAATAAATGCTTTTCCTTGTGGAAAAGTACTGTAACATCGAGTACAAGTGGAACTGATAATCATTTAGTTATCCCAGAGAGCTGAAGAGAGAATTACAGCACTGATCTTGCATCCGAATTTCTGTGGGACCCTTATGCCTGTGCCATAATGAATTACTTTTGGTGGGACAAGCATGGAAGCAAGATTCTATAGTCGGGATAGAAAAAGTCCGTTAAGCAACTATTTTCTATATTTTTTGTCTCAAGGGAAATAAATTTCAAGAGTCATAATTTTTTCATACAGTCTTACTATATCCTTTTGTCTTACTTAAGCTATAGAAAAATTGATGTAATGTTAGTTAATATGTCTTGTGTGACAAAAGGACCCTAAGTGCATGCACACACACTTGCATGTGTGCATACTCAATCTTTCTGTATAACACTTGCCTAGCAAAGCTTTTCTCTTGGGATTTTATTGTAATTTATGAAAATGAATGTGTTACATGTGTAACATCTATAAAGGAATAAAAACTATCATTTATTGTGAAAGCAGATAAATAGTCCTTTTGAAATAAAAGCCGATGTTGTGCCAGTTTCAAGCACAATAGAAACGAAGAAAGCTTTTCTTTAAAATTGGTTGGAAAGAGCCAGTGTCAGCCCTTAGAGAGACATTTTCCTTGTTCCTTTCATCACTGACTGACTTATAATTTGCTTCTCTAAGAAGCATTAGTTTTTTGATGAGATCTTTCCAGCTTTACTTTTTTTACCATGACAAATTATTTCAGAACAGCTTCTTTACATGTAACTGTACAGTTTTCTGCTCTGTTCTAAAAATACTGTCAATCTGAGGCACTGATTTTGCACTCCCTAAAACCATCTCTAAGGCACACATAACCTCACAGAAGTTAATAGGTTTGACCTAGAATTTCAGAAGCCAACAGTGGAAAATGAATACCATTAGAAAGTCTTGAAAAACACATATCTCATTTCAGAACAATGAAAACATTTTTATTGTTTTGCAGTTGGCTGGGAAGGGAAAGAATTATGTATATATTCTAGTCATTTTTATGACCTTTGCATTTTCCAACATTTAAAACCGTTTTATTATTTTAATAAGAAACAAATTTCCAAGTGCACTTACAAGAAGGCTTTACATGTGACTACTCAAAAAGATCTTTTACTGACAACCTTCCCTTCTCCATCTGAAGGTAGTCTCTCTCATTGAGATGTTCCCCACAAATGAGATGCAAGGTGAAATCCTGGTCCTTTTCAGCCCAATACCAGAAAATTCCACTGACACGTCTAGGTGATATAAATGGAAAAGCTAATATAAATGCCAAAGTTAGTTCTGATAGAAGATCAAATCAAGATCAGTGTTTTCGCATCTAATAAAACTACACAATGAGGATCCCTGGTGCTTTGAAAAATGTTAATTTGTTATGTTTCACAAGCTGCGTTTGGGGTCCCTGGGTCCAGTTCTGTCCAAGTTCACAAAAGACACACTTCTCGCAGATGTCTGCTTTAAAGGTGAAATTACATAATTGAGCTCAAAGAGAGAATGGTAGCTAAAACATTAAAACTGCTGCTAAATGGTGGTCTCAAAAGGACAGCGTTGGGGTTTTTTGTATTTTCAAAAAATAATTTCTGACTTTGCTTTTTGTATGATGTCCATAGGGCGAATATATTAACTTCTGACAGTGCACCATGTGGGAGTTTGCAGGTGTTCTGAGTGTACAGCTTGACATGCTAAAGTGACTCTGGGCAGCAACTTGGATGGGGAACTTAAAAAAAAATGTTGTAAGTTGTCTAAATAGTCCCTGGCTTATGACAGTGTTCTTTAAAACCATATTAAAGTGATGCAATGATATGCTATTGGACATATTTTCTTGTTTTCTGATGTCATCGTAAAATTCCTCCAGGGAAAAAAAGAGGCTGAGTGAGATGGCAAGACAGAGACAGGGCACCATGTGTTTTCACAGTGCAGCATCCAGTATACATGAGCAGAATAGCAGTTGCTCAGCTGCAATCATGGTAGGCATGACTGCTTCTCTTACAAACTCATATTTCATTTATTCATCGCGTCTTTCATTTCAAGACCCTGAGCCTCCACTCATTTCTCTGCAAGTATAACTATGCACCTGAATACTTACGGTGACTTCAGTAGGGGTTCCTCACATGTAGAAATTCAAGCATGAGAATGGATTGTTTACAGAACTGAAGACAAAAGCTGGAGGTAGATGAGCTGTGAAAATTTGCAATAGCATAGTAAAGTAAACATTTAAATGCAGAAACAGAAATGAGGACTACAGCATTCCTTTCATACTCCTTTGTAAATTCCTGACTTTCTTTACCTTTTTCATGCTGCAAACAGAATGCTGGATGAAAGTGTTGATCCCGGTTCATGGATTGGGGGAAAAATACTCCCAAGGCTTGCAATGAAACTTCATTAAGTTATGGTCTTTTTTTTTCTCTAGATAAATTGTGTTTATATTCAGAAAATATTTTTTTCCTACAGAAGTAAGTTTGCCTACATTTATAGGAATACTGAAGGTTTAATTGTTGTTTTGCATTCCTTTTCCCTCTCATCACCAGTCAAAAACACAGAAGCCCAGCAAATCACACTGTACCTGACAATCAGCTGATCACCTGACAAGCAGCTGATCACAGAATGGATGCTATGTGCCAGTGCATTCACCTTCCCTTCCCTGTGTTCATTCACATTAACAAACAATAATGATGTTAGCAAGATTGTCCTTACCTTAAGTTATGGGATAGGTATTCATTAAAACAGATATGGAGCATTCCTTCATGTGTATGTTAAAAATTAAAGCCTTTGATGCTGTCAAGCAAACTGCAGATGCCCACTATGCAGCATTTGGAAAGCTGGAATTTGCTTTATTGCACTACTCTGGGTTTTTTGTCCCACACTGGAAGAATGGGAATCTCTGAAAGCATCAGACTTTTACATTGCTTCTGTCAGTTTAATTGCTGTAACATGCATGTGGTTTCAGATCAATTGCTTTTAAGAGCAAATGCCACAAGAAAATTGATATACACGACAATTTATTTCCTTAGACATGTGTAAAATACTGCATGCTTTTCGGATTGAGATGTCACATTTGGCTCACATTAGGACTGGAAGGCCAAGGTGTAACAAGCATTGGTTCAGTCGTTCAATAATAATTTTTTCCATGCAGTGAATCCTCCTTATCTTTCATTAACTGCCAATCAGGCCCTCCAGCTGCCATGTGCCAAAATATGTTCTTTGTTATTAGCATTAAAAATACTATTAAAACTCAGACTGAGACATGAAAGAAAATATGCTTTCCTGGAAAAATCCATTTTTGCTTCTTCCTGCTGGAAAAACTATTTGAGTGTGCTCACTGTTCAAAGAGATGTGAAGTGCTATGGGACTTGGACTTGTCACACTAAAACTCAATACCCAAAAGGATGCTTTGCACGGTATAGAGCAAAATGAAGTGCTTAAGTATATCCTATAGAAACAGTAGAGAGTTTGACACATTATGTGTCTGTGAATCTGTTCACTACTTCAATTGACATGCTTATTTAGCATAATTTAATAGGAACAACAGCTAAAGAAAGGTTTACCATCTAATTGTTTTCCAATAAGTGGAAGTTTGCAAGTGGTTTTAACATTTCCAAACTGCTTCCTTTACAGGTGAAGGAAGAGGAATCTGGGTTCAAAGAACAAGAAGCAGATCATGTATGAAGACATTTTGAGCTCCCTTTCCTCCTTCTGCTGCAGATATTTCTCTCTCCGCTGTATCAGACGTAGACATTGCCATCAGCAGTTAGGGACCTAGAAAACAGCAGTATCTGCTCTGCAGTGTTAAGTACTACAGCTTGGGATACGTGTTCAATCGAGGCCCCAGCAGGAGGGAGATCTGGCTGAAACTGGAGTTCCTGAGACATTTGACCTGCAGCATCCCTTGGAGCGGAAAGCCAGAATTCTGCAGGAAGCACTGAGACTGTAAGAGATGATGGATGCTTCCTGGTGTCTATGCTGTGCTGAAGTGCCCATGTTTTCTACTCTAACCTACCCTAAAAACGTACTGTGCAAGGCTGGTGAAGCTGGCACAGAGCTGCTTCTGTGTGAAAGGTTGTGAAGTCTCCCTCACTGGAGATATCCAAGAACCATTGGGATGCAATCCTGTGCGATGTGCTCTGGGATGACCCTGCAGGAGCAGGGAGGGTGGACCAGATGACCCCACTGGGGTCCCTTCCAACCTTGCCCATTCTTGATTCAGTGAAAGGCAGGAAGGGTTAAGACTGAGCCCTACGGAGCAGTCCGTGTTCACAGAGCAGCAAAGGAAACCTCACTTTAAACAAAAGTTTGAGACAACCATGCGAAATGAAAGTAAGGCTGAGTTAACCTGTTATTCTGGTCAATTCTGTCTCTCCAAAGTATAATAATTAAAATTGTCATTCCTGTGACTCTAGGAGGAAATAATGATAAGTTATTTGGGACAGAAAGTTTTGTTTTATTATACTAAATAAATGAACAATTTTTTTTTTTTTGGAACACAGAAAGAGGGATTTTTGGGTGTCAAAAATAAGTCAGTGGTGATATTAATGGAGGTTGTCGTTAAAAATTTCTCTGATAGTTCTGTTATCTGTTGTGAGTTATGAAGAGGAGGAGCAGAGAGGGAGAAAATTATATTTGAGTGTCCCTTATAAATCTTAAATATGGTCCTCTTCATGCCACTTTTCCAGTTTAACAAACTGCCTCATTTGTCAGAACTCTGTGCTGAAAGTAGGAAAGGAAAATCATTAAACAAACACAGGAGAGGATCACAATCGATGGCAACACACAAGAGAAGAATTGCTGGCAGATTTTATATCCTAAATTTCTAGCTTCCTTTGACTTAAGGAAACTTAAAAAAACCCCAAAATCCCACCATTTGAATGCTGTACACTATTTCATGGAAGTTCTGCACCCTATCCACGTCCTTTGAATTAGACCTTTTAAAACTAGGAGGGATGGAGAAATACAACATTATAGAAATGCTAGAAAAGTTTTAAAATCTGCCTTTATAGCCTTGTTCTTAACTAGTTATTTCCACAGTGTGGCTCTTTGAGGAGTGCAGAGCAACAATAGCAATGCCTTGTGCATCAGCAGTGATTTTAAGTGCCAAGACCAAAGATCAGCTTCTAAAGGTCTTTGCTGGGCAGCTGATTACAACATTAAAATGCTCATTGGGAAGAAGTGGCCTCTATCTCCTTCTTCATCTGAAAGGAGGTCGTATCCAGGTGGGAATTGGCCTCTTCTCCCAGGCAGCCAGGGACAGGATGAGAGGAAAAGGCCTCAAGCTGTGCCAGAGGAGAATCAGGTTGGACGTGGGGAGGAATTTCTTCACTGAAAGTGTGGTTAATCATCAGAACTGCTCAGAGAGGTTGTGGAGTCACCATCCCTGGAAGTGTTCAAGAAACATCTGGACATGACACTTAGTGCTATGGTTTAGCTGACAAGGTGGTGGTTTGTCAAAGATTGCACATTGTGACCTTGGAGGTCTTTGCAAAACTTAATGATCCTATAATTCTGTGATTATTGACAGAGCTTAGGTTAACCAGTTCAGTCAATGCTATAGGCATAATTTTTTGCCAAATAAATGCTGCCCAATGTATCAATAAAAAAACTAGCTTTACATTTCACAATCAAACAAACAGTGACAAATTCATGACAAAGCAGTGAATAATAAAAAAAGAGTGAAATATATTCAGCAAGCACGAGCCAACAGTCAGGACTACACTTTTTAGCAGAGGCAAATACTACAAGCAAGAATGCGTTAAGTAGCTTTAACATTTTTAAATGGATTCACTGAAGATGAAAAGTGGTGCTGGTTCTGAATTAAATAGTTAAGTATTTTTAAAAATGGAAAGTAAATCTTGCAAAGAGATTCAAATGACATGTGTATTTTTTTCCAGATCCAGGAAAAAATCCTTTGTATGTATTGTATGACAATGTTTATTTAATGTAAAAAAAGAACTTTCCAGATGAACTCGCAAGAGTGAAACAGTAAATCCACATTTAAACTATGTTAAATTGTGTTAAAATCTAAGCCACTTCCACTTGTGGAAAACACTCATGTATTTTTAGCTACAAGTAGAAAACTTGAAGATTTTGAAACAAAAAGCAGTTAAGAAAAGCTTCAAGAAGTCTTCACAGAGACTAGTTTAACTTCATCGAATAAGTCAAAACAGAAGAGATGACTCACTTGCTCATTTTCCCTTTACATGTGAGTTTTTTTGAGACTCCTGCTGTGTCTCCACCTTGTAGTTGAAAGGCTGCTGGGATGATGGCCATTCAGGGGCATCCATCCTAATGAGTCACTGCTGTGTGTAGCACCAGATATATCTTGTTTTGACACTTATTCCAAAGGACAATACATAGGTATCCCTAAATCACCTCTCACAGTGGAATTCACATGCGTTCAACAGCTGATGGAGTAGGAAGCAGCCATTGCCCTTCCATACAGAACTGCTCCTGTACTTTCTGGTTTTTGGAGCTCTCTGTCAGGGACTCGCTTGTTCTCCTTCCACCTTAAGAATTTAGAGAGGGCTGCAATTATAAGATTATCGAGCACTTCACAACCTTTGGTTGTCATAAAACCCGTCTAGCAGATGACAAATGGAGGAATGGCGGGATAAGGGTCTTGCCCACGATCACAGCAGGTTGTGATGAGCAGAGCAATTGAGCCTGCCCATCCTGAACACCAGGGAGTGACTTAAAACACGTCATCCCTGCATGGCCACGTGTGCGTGCAGTTCCTGTGCAAAAGGGGGAAAGATTTTCTCAGCTCCATAGGAAATAAAAGGTTCATTTTGTTTCTTTTCACTGTCTTTAGGAAAAGGGCGTGTTCCTCAGCACTGCATAAAACCAAAAGATATCCCAGGGGAATCTTATAATGAATAATGATGATAAACTAATACCAGTAAATCAATGGCAGTGCAGGCAGATGAACACGATGCAGCATCTGAAGTGAATATCATGAGGATTATTCAGGGATTAGTTGTGAAAAACCAGATTTTTGTGGTGTTGCTTGTCTTGAGGACTAGTTAACAGGAAAAAAAGGTTAAGTTTGTCAGGTATGCTCAATGTAATGCCACCACTCAGCCAGGTGTTCTAGAAAATATAATCAGAAATTGAAAGCTTCAACTTAATTTACAAAGTCACAAGCTGGAGTGTTTCAGAAAGCAACAGTGTATTTTCAAATGAACAGACAGTGTTGCTTTATAGGTGTGTTAGCCAGGTTAAATATGTGTAGCAATATGTATAGTGCTTCTGTTATTAGGAGGTTTAGTCAAAATCAAATCCACACCACAAAGGCTGAATTTCATTCTGATTAACACCAATTTCAAGCAATATTGAACATATTTTCCCCAACATATAACAGGGCAAATGGGTAAGAGAAAGCTTCATTTTATGTAATGAGAATATGCAACAATTTTTAACAGACTTTACTTATTATATTGATAATACTGCTGAAAGTGAGGAATCTTAATAAATGAAGTTCGTGTAGACATTAAGGGGCAAATTCTGCAGCCCTTTAGGCTGTTTCGTATTCATAGACTCCGATAAGGTTGTGTCAGGGTAATTGAAAGAAAACTTGGCCTTAGGGTCTTAAACTGTGGTGCAAAGCACATTCAGGGAGAACTAAGGATATTTTTTTCTCCTTAATTCCCAAAGCAATAATATTTTCTGCTGTGGAAGTCAGCCTTGGTTCTTCGGATATGTTACTGAACTTTAAAATGTTGGATAGTATATGATAAATATTTTAAGAATTTAAAAATATATGTGTTTAAACTTAGTATTTTTCAGATAGCAAATGACTTAGAAGGTGTATAATTAGCGTAGGTTCATTCTTAAAGTGTAAGAAGAAACCTGCAATACACTCTTCAGAAATGCTTCCATCTCTCTCACCTTGGCTCCGGGCATCAGTTAGAAACTGCAGGTGTATACACATATTCACATACACATATACATGTATGAGCACACACAGAGAACTCTGACTGTGCTTAAATTTTTAATTTAATTTTACTGCAAATAAATAAAGGCACAGGGAATAAAGTTCCTTGACCTGTTTGCTGCACCTTCACCCATTTATGGGACACAAAGAAAAAAAACTTCTGCTGCATGATGATTTTATAAACTGGCCCTGCAGCCATCCAGGTTAGTAGAAATCAGTCCTCAGCTTTCACATTTTCATGTTCATTGATCCCTAAATATCACATCTAGCACAAAGTCCCTAAATTTTTTCTTAAGACAAAAAAAAGGTTAAAAAGGAAATATGAACTGTAACAAAATGCAGTAAAGCACTGTGTGTTGCTATATTAGCAGTGGTATGTTCTTTTCTTTTGTCACTGTGTTCTCTTAGGGTTTTCTTTTATTTGCATGGGCTTTATAGCGGGCTATGACTACAATAAGACTGTATCAGGATTATCAAATGAATTGTCTTTCACTTTTGTCTGGCTAGAATTCTGCCAAAATATTATATGGCCAAGATCTATCTGGACTGGGATCAAAAATCCCACTTAACCCAGCTTCCAGAAGAAAATTGCGACTCACTAAGCTTGTGAAGAATTCTTCTTAGAATTTAAAAAATCCTTAAGTCTTGCATGGTGAAAAGCTAGTGAGTATCACATGGACATTAACAAGGTCAAATCAGTTCTCTGTATGACACCTATTTAGGTTGAGAAGTTAATGTGATGCAGTTTCTAATCTTGTCTCCCAAAACAGAACAAATTTAAATATGAAACTTTCCTCCACATGGTCCTGAAATAAGTGAGTAAATTGTTATACAGGGATAGGAGTAAACTGGTCTTTTTGGCTAATGTCTCATCTGTTTGGTTTTTCGTTTGGTTTTTTTTTTAAATTTTTTTATTTTTTTAAATTTTATTTTGAACTTAGAAGGAGTAAAGAAGACAGTAAAAAGAGGGTTTCACAGAATTGATATCCTTTCCTTTGGGAGCCATATCTCAGATTAATGGCAAGATAAGATAATACGTGATTAACCATTTTAAGAATGGTCTTTGCAGTTATGGGAGGAGGGGTAAATAGTGGCAGAAACTTAAGAATCGCAAGTTTTAAAAGCGACGGTAGTCAGTAGTTGGAAATATTAATTGGGTTTGTGTGACCACTTTTACAGGTCATTTGAGCAGTGCATCTTGCCATCTCATATAAAATCATTACAAATTAATGGAGGAGTTAAACAGAAAACTCTGAAGAAAATGCTATCAATTATACTATTTTGCAATTATACAAATTTTACGGATGGAGCTCCAAGGAGTTGCCAACAATACCTAGCTCTTCTCCTAGCACTGCAACGTTAGTACACCTATTAGCCCTATCTGTCTGTGTAAAAACAAACAAAGGGAATGAATAATCTTATCCTTCACTTTCACAGGCTGGGGAGGAAGGAAGAAAGCGTGGATATGTTTTGAGGTAGTTTTTTTTAGTGTGGGTTTTTTTTTGTTTGTTTGTTTTTGTTTTGTGTTGTTTTGTTGTCCTTTTTTGTTTGGAGTTTTTTATTTGTTTGTTTTCTTCAACACTCATTAATTTGATTTTGTTTGGACCAAAATATTTTAATGGAGATGGACCAACCCCACTGAAGATAGCAACACCCAGCTCTGCAGCTGAAGACAGCATGGGCACTTTAAAAATGTACAAATGCTCTGCTTTACAACTTCAGTCAACCTCTGAAGGGTGTCATTGCTGCCAGTGTTACCCTCTCCACTTGTTATGATTCCCTAATATAGCTTATACTCGCAGGACCCCCAAACAATTTGCCCAAGGTCAGTCAACAAGTCAGTTGAAGAGGTGGAAAAATCAGTGCTTTTGAGTTCTTCTCCCCTTCTTCCACCAGCTATTGGACTATCATAAAACACAGACCATTTCAGGCTTTTTGCAGGGGAAGGGAAACATGACAGCTTCCTTTTCAGACATCAGAAAATACTTTAAAGAATTGGTTTCTCTGGCAACAAGAACAGGAAAAAAAAAAGAAGCTATCATAAGTTTTTTTCCCACCTACTCATTTTTTTTTAATGTGGTAAAGCAGATGGCTTGGATAATGCAGGTATGACAGATTCTGATTTATTGACTGTAGACAGAAATATAAATACAGAAGCGTATGCACTCTGCTGTGCTCTGTAACACAATAACACTTAATGACTTCAGACTTCATACTTCTTTTAGGTTCTACTCGTGTGTATCGACAAACACCATTATTGATTGTTGAGCACATTGATGGCAGAGCTCACTGTGTGTGGAAATCAAACACTGGCCAGCCAAATGCTTCCCACACCCTCTACCTTCCCTGACAGCAGTGCTCGCTCCATGAATTCCCAATTTACATCTTTGACAGCTGCACATTTTATTGACCTGGCCAAATACTTTCTCTTAAGGTGTTGTAAATCAGTCAGTACCAATGATATATAATGTCAGAGGACTCAACCTTTTGTCTTTGCCAAAAAAATTAAAAATGTCTTAATGATCCCTTATTAGTGATGATAGGAAGGAGATTATTTTTTTATGACTGTGCCTGGCCCATGGCTAGTCCCTGTATTTCTTCTGCTGCCACAACTTTGCGTGTTAGTGGACAGAAAACAAGATGTTCTCTTCAATAAAATGCTGAGGACCACATGCCCCCTTTCTCCTGAAGCTGCTGGCACTGGCAGAGTACAGATGATATCTGCTTTATGGTAACTTGGTCAGTTCTTCCAAATTGCAGGAAAGGCCTCAGTGTTATGTACTTGACTTTTAGTCACTGCACTCAGTACATGGCAGAGCGTGTGCTGAGGTCAAATTGAAGCATTGATGGTGTCAGGATCTGAGCTGTTCTCAGGATTCAGTTTCCACCATTTGTGGTTCACTTATTTGCAAGCAAATAATTCCAGCACCATTACCAGGCAGTTTTTGATATGCCAGTGCCACCAGTCTCTGTGCAGCAGACCTACTGGGAGAATAGTAGTGATAAGGAAAAGAATGAAGGAACATGAAGCCATTTTTCTGGCTCAGTTTCAGTCAGGGAAGTACCATTTCCAGGCTTTCCAAACTTCAGCTTGGTTGCTGAGAGGACTGGGCTGCAGTTGCTGGGTGGCTGATCATAGCTGGTGGCAATGGGCACTTTCTTAGGAAGCTGTGAAAAGTCCCACAGACCTGCCAAGTCAGCAGTCCAGCTTTTCCATGCCAGGCAGGAACACACGGACACTGTCACCTGAAAGTCATCACTCAGCAGCTATTTTAGTATTAATAGATGGGTTATTTGGGCCATTGAGATAAATGTGTATTTCCAACCTTGTGCTGTCCTGGGAAGGCTGTTGGAGACTGATGTGTGGAGCTTTCTCCCTTGCCCTTGGCCATGCAGTGCAGCCCATCCCAGCCCATCCTCTTTGACTCTTCTCAGAAAAGGCTACTCAGTTTATAAACAGACTTGTTCCTATGTCCAGTTCACTGGTAGATTCATAGGTAGATTTTTCAACTTTCATCACGTTCAACATTACAGGAGCTTGCAAACTTTATCTAAGGAAATATACAGTTTTTGTTCCAGAGTGACCGTAATGAACCTCAAGGTAGCTAAAAAAGTTTGCAGGATTGCAGAAAAAAAAATTCTCTTGATGGGTGAAAACTTTCACTGAGCAATTGGATAGAAAGGAATGAACTCTTTAACTAAAGTCAGAGCAGCTGCAGAAACGCTGGTGCTTTGGGAACATCAAAGAGCAGGTGGTGAAGTTCTCTGACAAGGTGGAGATTGCTGAGCAGAGTCAGCCTCAGATGTACATGGCACATCATCTGCCAAGAAATGGAGAGGGTCTCCCACAGGGCTGACAAATGGGTCTTTTAGGGTCCTGACGACAGCCAATGATATGTAGGGGGTTTGTTAAGTGTGTGCCAAGGAGACTCCATGGAGGCTTCTGGGCTGTAGAACTTTGAGAGCCAGGCTAGAGAGTATGAGAAAGGTGGAAGTGAGCTTAGGGAAGGACTGGAGAAGGTTCCTTTTCACCTCCGTACCTTTGCAGAAGACTTGCTCTGGAATGACTGCTAAATAAGAGATGCCTTCTACTGGGGTGAATGGAGATAATTTTAAAATATTTACTGTGACATTATGTGCAGTGTGTGTTTTGCATTTTGTGTAGCTTTTCACGCATTTTTAACAGAAAATCTAAAAAATAAATTAATGAAATAATTCATGCAATCATTTAAACATACGATGTGTCTCCTCATGGAGTGTACTATACCTTTTAGTCTTAATATAACTTCCTGATGAATTTTAAAGCCAGAGGCAATGTTTCAAGTGGCATTGTTTCTTACTAAAAATACCAAATCTTAAAAATCCTTCAAGTCTTTTTCTGAATTTCTGAAGTTCTGAAGTCCTGAAATTTTTCACTATGTCAAGCTTGTCTAGGGAAATTTTTAGAAGATATATTTCCACTGGGTAAAGCTATTTTTTAAACTAAAGTTCTAGCTCAGTGGTATCATGAATAGGAAGATGTTACAAGCAACACTAAGGCTAAAGGAAAATTGAGACGACAGTGAAATAATTTGACATTATAATTTCAAACTCTTGTGCTTTAGAGTATTTTGTTAAAAAAAAATGTAGTTTTTTGCCTTAAAGCTTTCAACTCTATGATTTTTAAAAACATAGGTCTAATCATCCTTTAGAAAGCTTGAGAGTTATAAAAGTGGGACAGCAACCTGGCTGGAGCAAGAAAAGGGGCTCTCAGAAATAACTTTTAATTTCCAATGGAAGAGCTGTGCTTGCAACAGATAAAGCAATACAAAAGTTGTGTGTTTTTTTTCTAATCCTTCATCCCTCTTCTCTGGGCCCTGCTCTTTCCACTGTAATTTCAAGCTGCCATTCTTAGGTCCACTGAGCACCCATAAAGATGATAAATGATTTTTTTATGTTGCCTCGTGTGTTTCTTGACACCACATCCCTCAGTGCATTGCTGCAGTGTCTTGCCGAGGGTTATGGGTTTGCATGGTGTAACAATATTCTATGAGTCCCACAGGACACACTGGATTTGGGCTCCCCACTGCCCTCCCTTTCTTTTTTGGGGTGTGTGTGGAGTGTGGGTGGCATGGCAGCTCTGTACTGGAACACTAACACCCCATGGGGCACTTTGAGCTCAGTTTCTATTTTCTTTTATCTCTGCAGACATGCACAAAGTTCTCAACTTGAAAGGCTGACAATATCTCCTATTTCTGACTGACTGATGTGATGCAACCTATTCATTTCCCAGTGGCATTCAGCCAGCTTCTCTGTCCATAAAGGTAAATTAAAATTGTATGGAAATCCTGTGCTCAGTACTTGAAAAGACAGCTGTAAAATATGCCATGTATGTGTGAAGGTGGAATGCTTTTAAAGGCAATTAATAAAATGACATGAAAGCTGTGGTCTCCAAAAAAGGCAAGACTAAGAGATATATAGTAGCCAAGCTGTATCTGGCCTTCATCAATTTTAACATTCTTCCCCCAACATGTTTTCATGATAAGGTTTTCTAATGTGAATGTGTGTGCAAAGGCTGAGGTAGTCACAGGGCTGAGTTCAAAGGGGAGGATTGCAAGGTGGGCTGGGAGCTGGAACAGTTTCTGGTAAAGGGCTGAGAGTGTTCAAATGCACACATGGAACCTGATCGGGGACAGAGTCACCCACTGTGGTCAATATTTTTGCCAGATAGGGGCAGGCATGAAACTCAGAAATGGCAGCTCCTCAGATGCAATGATACCCAGCATGCACTTAAATAAAGCTGAGGGAACAACACAACAGACAGTACCTTTTTGTTTTTAAAATAAACATTGGGACTTTAAAGAACAGAGTTCAGATGAGCAGTTCTCCTCTGCAAACTGCTAGTGCTGGTATCTACAGAACTGGAGGCCCAAGCTTTCCAGAGGCTGGGTATCCATGGCAGCATCTGGTCTTCCCACTTGTCTTGTGTCTGCCTTGGCTTTTGCACTGCTTTAAGGTTTTACTTCTTCCTTTCTGTTTGTAGAGGTCCTGAACTGCCACCAGTTCTGGAGGCTGAAGCTATGTCTGCCTCCTCTTTAAAGCTGTGTGTGGGACTAAATTCTGGTCAATCCCTTGTAATAGTCATGGAATCGTGAATCATAGAATGGTTTGGGTTGAAAGAGGTTCCAAAAACCCTGCCATAGGCTTGGCTCCCACCAATAGACAAAGTGGCTTCATCCAACCTGGCCTTGAACACTTCCAGGGATGGGGCATCCACCACTGCTCTGGGCAACCTGTTCCAGTGACTCACATGTGAGGTTGGTGATATTGACATATGATCTAATAATCCCTTGTGATCCTGGAACTTCCTGGAAAGGACATCTGAAAATTTTTTCTGCACTGGCATTGTAACCTGGATTTGCAGTTTTCATGTCAAGCATCAGTAGTCCAGTAGTGCGGGCTTTCCAAAATGTCCTTGTGATAACAGTATATCCCCAGAAATCTCTGAACCTTCATTTCTTCTCCCTGGGCAAAGACACCCTTCCTCTGCAGAAGACATCAGTCATGCTGCCTGCAGTTTGCAGATGCTGAGTGCAGGAGCAGGTGACAGAGTAGGGGGTGACAAAAGCTCTTTGCCAGAACTGAAACCGTGAGGAAGCCTTGGGATGGCAGACAGGCATCGAAGCAGCAGGGTAGGTCAGCCGGCAGAGGGTTTTCCCTTTTGTGTAAGACAGAACACCACTATGCCAATACAACACAAATATAATGGAGAAATGAAAGCCCACTATCCATGGGGAATTTTAGAAAACCACACTAGAAACGATGCAAGCATGACATTCTGAGATTCAGGAAAACATTCTCCTAATCTCTGAATTTCATTGCTCATGCACATTTCTTATTTCAGAGCAAGAAATAATCTGGGCCTGATTTTTAATATGTAACAAAACCCCCCAATCAGTCACAGAGTATGCACACACACACACATGCAGTACAGCAATAATTTCTTTTCTGATGAGGAAATCCAAATTGCATAAACTTTCAAATGTAAAGTGAAAAATAAAGTATATGCTAAAATATTTAAAAAGGGACAAAGAAAATCTACTGCATCATGGGAGGAAAATTCTACAGGTTAATATTTTCCTCCTGTTCACTTCTCCTTCAGAGAAATCTATTTAAATGTATGTGAAAATATTATGTCAGACACTCTAAGAAAACAAATAAAAAACTCCTTGTATATAAAAAAATTCCCAAGAGAGAAAAATCAACTTATCTTCCAAGTAACACATGTGATTTCATTACACCTGTATGAATTAGAAGGGTTTATTAAGATATTATAGTTTGCAGTTATGAGAATAATGCTGGCTAATTGCGTTTTGAAGAGCTTTTAAAAAGTTGGGAAGAGGAGGAAACCACTTTAAGACCTCTTCTATTTGAAAACTAATTGATTTCATAAAATGCAATTTACATTAACTGCAACTGCATCTGTCATTGAATTTTTTTTTTTTTAAGTATATATTAAATCTTTTCTCTTCCCTGCTGCAGCATGAAATGCCCACAAACACAGCCTGGGGAATTGACTGGCTAATTACATAGTGAAAGCAGTAAAATGGAGTATGGGTAAAATATTATCAAATGAACAGGGTTAAGGCTTCAAAGATGAGGCTATTTTTATTTAAGTTATATTACATTTGATTTTCTTTATGAACTGTGCAAAGTACAATATGTTCAGACAGAATGTCACTCTAAAGCAGACAATAGCCTTTTAATAATTCAGTCTCTATCAGAAAAACTCAAGATCGAACTTGACCCTATTTCTCAGTTTAGAGATATATTTCATAGACTCTCTACAGGCTTGTTAGCCAATCACCCCTCTTGGCTTTCTGAAAAGAGGGCACTATAGGAGAAGGATAGAAGGAGAATACATGACAGATAATGTCGGAAATATATTGTTTATTACACTTGAGACATACTTTTTTTTTTGCTTGACTTTCCAGTGAAATAAGGCTTATGCAACTGTGTCTGTAACTCAAATCCATTAGATAACTTCAGTTGCATCTAAATGGGAACAAGGGGTTCCTGCTATTTTTATATATGTATAAAACTGTGCAGTGGGGCACAGGAAAAGAAATTCCAACAAGGAAAGACATAAGTTTAGGATCAATAACAGTGCTTTCTGTCCACTGTGCCAGTAACCTGACAACACGCTCATACTGACCTGCCAGGTGAGATGTGTGGATCATGGTATAGGATATGGTATGGGCTGCATTTCACTCAGTCAGGGAAAAAGAGAGAGAGAGTGATCGGGGAGAACACTTAGGAGGGCACTGGAGGAAGATGTGTGAGGTCACAGAGCAGTATTCACCTGTATTAGACCTGCTGCTCCTAGCACAATTTCCTTTTACTCCAAATTATGCTTTAAGGTGATGTTATTATATCTATCTTCAGTGACATTTCTTCCACTGCAAGCACATATGGTGAGAATCATTGCATTACCCCTCTATAGTTTAGTCTTCTAATCAAAATATCTGGATCCCTTTATTTCAGTGAAGGTAGACATGTTGTTCCATGGTATCATTCATGATGTCTGTCCAAAGGTGAAATGAATTGTCTTCTGAAGAAACCATTCACCTCCTGATGATAGAGGTCATCTAAATGACTGGCTTAGACTTGACAGCTGACTTCAGGTAACATAATGCTGATATCAAATATTCTAGCTACTGATGAGCATCTTCGGTTCTCACTCAATATGCCTGGAAATAGAAGGTCTCTACACTTGCAAGAAGTTAACCAACGGGCCTTGACTTTCTGGAGTCCTTCCTTGAAGAAGAAAAAAGCCTCCTAGCTGTCTAGTATAGCTACAAGAAACATAATGGTGACAGATCTTCACATTTGATTTCTATGCTGGTTATACTGCCAAAAATTTCAGTGTGGGAGAGTAGTTATATTAGGAGATTGGCTTGAAATCAAACAGCCAGTCTTGTAAATGGAAGGAGTAGTCTCTCCACATATTTCCCTGTTTTCCATAGAGGGGCTGAACAGTGAGATGATGAAGCTTGCTGTTAATAAAAAAGTGTCATCACAGTCTCAAGATACATCAAATATGATGAAGCTTCAGAGAGTAACAGAAAGATAATAGCATGCAGTGAAGTGCACGTATACTCTCCTGATCAGTGAAATGACATAAAATTTAATGTCTGCATGCGTAAAAGAAATTTTATTTGTTGAGCAAAACAAAACCAGACCCTGTCCATACCTGAATTGGGGGAGTCCTAGAAGAAGGGCTTGGGAAAAGGCAGCTGCAAAGGGAATATGACAGGGCAGGAAGAGGGTTAATGAGCAGCAACAATCTGATCTTTTTTAAAGAAGAAGAACTACGATATCTCTTGAGACAACTAAAGAAAACACTTTTTTAGTGACCAGATGAAATCATGCTGTGTAACTCTTCCACGGGATCTGCAGAGGTCGAAACCACTCTCAGGTTACAGCAATTGTTAAATATAGCATGCATAACACAGTCCCTTAAAAACTGACTGCTGCAAGCTGAGGGGCTATGTCCTCTCTGGGCTCTCGTGTGTAGCACACTTTTCCTAGTTACTTGCTGCTGCTGCTGCTGCCAGAGACAGGTCCCCAGCCTGGGTGACACCGTGGCTCATCTGCTGCAGCCGTTGCTGTGGCCTGTACATCAGTACAGCCAGAGCTATCCCATGGCCATGGCATCAGCTGCCCAGAACCATTCCAAGAAACCCAGCAGATGCGTGGCATCGCTCTTCAACATTTATTATTGTAGCCTGTGTTAGGACTTCCCATCTGAGTACCCAAGTTACTGAAGGTGAATGCAGCATCGCCTGAGAATGCAAACAAACAAACCTGAGCATCTGAAAAATCTGCAGGATAAATAGATTCAGGAATACTTTAGCTTTCACCTTCACAAGCCAAGAAACTGATGCAAATGTTAGAAGTGACTAATTTATTTCACCTTTTACATTTTCAACTACTTAATCAGTAGCTATTTTCCTCTTTTTTTAAAATTTTAACACTGAATTGTGAGAATCACTTACCAGTGCAAAATGATAAGAGAAAGCCTTATGATCAATATGACATTTTCTTAATTGTGAAATTGTTTGGTTGCACCTAGTGATCACATAATGTTCCTGTTATTAGACATCATATTGGTACTTTTGCATCTAAAAATGTCCAAGCATGGTACAGTTTCTAATTTCTTTCCAAAGTTATATATTGTAAGCAGAATAATGTCAAAGGGATGAAGGGATTGACTGAGCACCCAAACAAGATTGGCTGTGAGTACCTTTGTGGCTGTATCAAAAAAGTATGTAGTACCCCCAGCTGAAGATTAGGTAAGTACATACTGATTTTAAGGGCTTTAGGGTTGATAAGAGAATTGAGGCAACCACAGACCTAAAGAAACCTAGATTATGTGTTGGAGATTCCCAATTAAGAGATGGGGTGAATGTTCCCTCTCTTGAGAATAAGAGAACATTGCAGAAGATCACATTATTCCTTCCCTTACTGGATTTTCTCCAGGCACCAGCATGGTTCATGGGTCTCTAAACAGCCGGGATTGGTCTGATTCCTTTACTTTCACAAGTTCCTCATGTCCTTGCAGTAGGGTGTTTTTTGTAGGTATGTTAAATTTCAGAAAGAAGACTATAAATACAGCTTGATGCATGTCATATGTGTTCACAATGACAAGAAGATGTGCATTTACAGAGTGGCTGTGAAAATGTGAGTTTAGTTCCAATAATTATACCTGCACCTATGAAGGAGAAGTTGTAATAATAGAGTAGATCCTTCCATCCTGTTTTCAAAGAAAAATAGGCAGCAGGTTGACATAAAGCTTGTAAATTCTTGGGAAATATTTTTTGCGTATATTGTCCAAACAACAGTGACAGTTTACTGGTAAACACACTCCTGCTGTTAAACGTGAATTTCTGCCTAGGTTCACTATGAATTTTCACAAATGACAGGAAAGAACTTGTTTTTCTTGGTATTGCTGAAATATGCAAGCGGCTATACTGAAGAGAGTATTATTTTACTCATCTGTGCTCGGGAGGTTTAGAGTGGTTTCTGTATAATTTAGTTCTTAACAGCTCCATGAGTGGCAGTGGTGTGAAGCTGTAACAGCCTTTCAGCTCTGTTTTTTGCCCTGCAGTGAAGCATCTCTGCCTTTCGTTATGAAATTTTAAAATGTATTTAGTGATTTGGGACTACAGGCACCTAATGTATCTGAAACTCTTTAGGCACTCAAAAGTAAATGGTGCGCATTCAGATGCTGGCCTCTTCCTCAGCCTCCCTTCAGGAGAGCTGGTTCCTCGTGGGTGTTCGTGCAGCGTCTCAGAGGGTGAGGCTATAACCTGAGATGGGATCCCTTAGCAGAGGGCTAATGTAGGTATTGACAGATAAATATTTTCAAGGGATGCTGCAGCCTCACTGGATTCTGTTTCCAGCCTTTTACATTTACTCCTGTCAGTTAACAGCAAGACTGCATTGTGGGGGTCGGTGTATTTTAACCAGATAATTAGATTATACTGCTAAAGCCGTATTTCAGTTTGGAAATCTACATTGCATTTCTGAGATGCTTGGATGTTTTTGAAAATTCTCAGTGCCTATTCTGTGATGAGCTGTAACCTGACAAAAGTATCTCATAAAACTGTAATATTATTCTTTAATGTTATTCATAAACTTCAGTGCCTCTCTTCCTTGCACTTTAAATTCCTACCATTTTTATTTGATTTCTAATAAAAAAGTAATAATGGTCCCTTGAAACATTCAGCTTCAGATTTCACCCAGCTACAGTCTGGCATTGTTAGGCATTTTGAGCGCTGCTGAGTAACAGGCAAAGTGCATTTCTCAGTGTCAAATGTCTCATCTGATAGGGCTCACAAGAGAGGGAATAGGGATGAGTGAAATTATTTTAATTCAATTACTCTTAAGGACAGAATCAATACGAATATCCTTTTGCTGAGACAACGAGGTAAAGAGAGTGACCCTCCCCCTCCCAAATCTTTGCTGCAATTTTGAGCTATTTTTTAATGTTTGTGTGACCGAAAGAGCGAGATGTGTTGCTTTTGACTGGGAGCATTAAGCCATGAAAGTGACTTGAAAAACAAGGCATCGGTGCTTCTGCCAACATAAAATAGAGATCGGGTTTGGCTGGCTTTAAAGCTTGCAGCCTAGACTATAGTAGCAAATACCTCTGGGGACTTGGAAAGTTCAGAAATTTACTACAATCAAAAAAGAGAAAAAGGATTTCAAAAAACCCTAGGTAAGTTTGCTTGCAGAAATCGGGTAGAAAACCTTATCCCCAATAAAACCAATGACTCCTGTGGAGTTAGGCCTTCATCCTTCACACTCCTTGTGGGAAACATGCCCAGGGGCAGCTCTCAAGGGCTTTTTTCAAGCACTCACCTTTGGGCATCTCAAGCAGTCTGAGCCTGTGCTCCGGGCTGGTTTCAGGCACATTCACTGTTCTCACAGGGGAACAAAAAACCCCATAAATAATCTGTTGAAAAAGCCCACATAGTATTTTCATATATAAGCACAGATTGCTCTGTACATTCTTAAAGAGGTGGTTTTTTTTTCATTTTTATAAATGAACAGGAAATGCTTTCAGACACACCTCTCAAAGGGTGTAAATGTACATCTCTTCAGATCAACTGTCATCTCTCAGCTGTATATGCCATGTCATACTTCTGACAAGAGTCATATCAACACGGCAAGATATTGATGTGACACATGGTAAAGCAGTGTGTCAACAGGGGAGTCTGAGCAAATGTCTGTGGAAATATTTCATACTTCATGGAGGTACAAAAAAGAGAAGGATGCACAATAAACTCGTTTATGTCCAGATATATTGTTGTTTAAGTAATGGGCTTCATCTGGGTAGATGAATTCAGCTCAGGTGAGTATTTATGTCTGTGATGTAAGAAGGAAGCAGCTGCATTAGGATACAAGCCCATCTGGATAGGGATTCGAGGAATGAGCCAGGCTAAGGTAGTCAGTGTGCCACTCCTGGAGGCATTGACTCTTCCTCCCCTATCACTGACATTCAATTAAAACCCTAATGGCAGGGCTGCAATTAGTGCTGGGCTGGGGGAAGCCTGAGCCCTTGTGACTGATCTAATGTTGTCCATTTGAAAATCAGCCACATAAACCCACAACATCTTTTAGTTCTATGGATTAGCTCAAAATCTGAACTCTCATATCCTTTCTTATTTACTTATTCAAATGTCATTGCTAACAATATATCTAATTTTGTTAGGGTTGATGTGGCTTGCAGGAGATGGAGTCTTTAGATAAATAAATGACATGAAATGGGTGAATGCTCATTCAGGTAGGCAGTGCCTGACGCTAGTCAGGCAATGTCTGCAACTCCTTGATTTTTCAGCTTTTCATTCAAATTGTGGTGAGACTAATGATACTAATTTTATAATTGAAGTGAGTTTGCTCTAGCATCATTTATATAAGTGGTTTACAATCTATAGTGGTAATTAGTGTTTTCTTCTTTTTTGACTTGGTGTTTATTTTGGTCTTAAATCTATTTTCACATCATCACGCCAGTGCACTATTCATATGTTTGAAGTAACTGCCTTTTTAGCTCCCTGCTCAGATTGCTTTTCATACATCAGTGTCAAATGTGCCTAAAGAGCAGTACGTGCAGCATGACAGCAGATTAGTGATTGTAGTGTCCTTTGTGAAAGCAGCAAATCCTTCTGACCCCACTGACCTCCCTCTGCAATCCCGTGATTCAGTCTTTGACCTTTCTATACTTCCCTTCATCTCCCCAAAAAGCAAAACTGCCACCAAAACTGCTGATGGTGTATGATAGAGTTCTCTAAACTCTGGATATCTCACAGGGTTAGCTTGAAATTGCTTGGTATTTAAAATTATCCCTTATTTAACTGTATAAAATCAGCAGGAAGGTTTATAAACTGAATAATATTAAAATGATTCCTATAGCACTACTGACCACAGAACATGTACCTGAAAAAACTCTTCATGTACTTAGACAGAGGTGAAAAAAGTATTGGTAGTATTGAAAAAAGTAAAGCTCACATCCTGGTGATGGTAGTTCTGTCAAAATATTCTCATTTTTTGGGGGGGAATAAATACGAAAGCAAATCCAGTGCAAGTGGACTTAACTCTTGAGTCTAAAGGAGAGATGCATATGTACAGTCAGGGCAGTATCAGGCTCAAATAGTTTTATTTCATATTTTGTCTGGTGGATACATTTGGAAATTGTTTTTGAAGGATTACAGAGAATTGGAATGACTGTTGTAAAGTTGTCTTCTTTGATAGCTGCAGTACTGCAAAATAAAATGCAAGAGTGATTTTCTCAGATTGGTCCTGATACAGGGTGATAGCAGCATTATAGCTGCACATGAGACATTTGCCATGGAATGAAAAACTAATTACAGTTTCAATACCAATATCTGATGAAATGTTAAGGGCTGAAGCCTGAAATTCCAGACTTCTTTATCAAGAATCAAAAAGGTTTTAGAAAATGATCAAAAATTTAAAAGGGGCTGTATATTTCCAGACTGGCAGAGCCAGCACCACAGAACTGAAGAGTTTAAAGACAACAATAGGAAAATATATATTGACTTCCTGCTAATATCCATTCCAAACCAGTGAAGGATAAACTGAGTTGAATGAACTTATGTTGATGTGTCAGGTTATGCAATGACATGAGACAAAATAAAATCTAATTCTGTGATGACATTGTAGCCTCCTGTCACAGCTGAAGATAACAATCATCTCATCTAAAAGTATTTGATGGGTCTGGTCCTGAATAGGGAAAATTGGTTGAGACATTAAAATTGAACACACAAAGGGGCTGGCAGAACTGTGAAGGGACACCTCATGACATCTTACAAGCTGAAAGACTCTTTATTCTCCAAATGTATTCTCTGTTGGTGGGAATTTGAAGAAGCCCTCATAAGGCAGATTCTTCATTTGCAGACACTTTGGGTTTGAAATGTTGTCTTTCTTGTGATTATCTGTCAAGGACATACGAGCTTAGAATAAAACACCATATCCACTGATCTAAATTCCCAGTGGATCTGATTTGTTTGTTGAAAAGGGCAAAACCTCCTCCAATACAGATATAAGAAAGGCTTTTCCTTATTGCCTCTGGGAGATAGACTGTAGTCTGCAGTCATAGTTCTTCAAAACAGGAGAAGCACATGTTTTTTACCTCAGTAATTAGAGGAATAAATTCTTGCAAACATAACTGTTATGCTATTCTCAAATTAATTTCCTAAAATCATGTGGAGATTTTTTGTTTTAGTTCATAAATTGGCATGAAAGGCTTTGAAATAGAACACAGGGAACTCACAGTCATATTGGTATGAACCTGGCTCTGCTCCTAAGCTATTAAAATATGCCTGGATTTTGCCCTTTGGGTTTTGGAAACTTCTTTATTTATTTCTTTCTAAAGAAAAAGCCTGCCATGGTTTTACTTTATCTCTTTCAGCCGACTTCAGGAGATAAATGTTCAGAATGGCATAGGTGGATTTAGATTATTGATTCTTTCTAGCTAAATTGTGAGGTTACATTCCCTAGACAGTGAACTGCAAATATCCTCCTAGGATTTTTCCTTCTACTGCATCATTAGCATTTTCTAGAACTAGAAATTTTCTCTGAGTTGGAGATCTCATACAAATAATAAATAGAATGATTTCCAGTTTTGATGTCCTTCTCCTCTTCTTTCATTCATAGTGACACCGGTCACAGAAGGAGAAAGATTACACCAGAGGTTTAATGAGAGTGAAACATCTAATACCTATGACATCCTTCAAACAAACATCCACATGGCCAAATCTAGCTGCTAGGTACTTCCTGGGTTTCTATTTTCATCTTAGCAGTCCTTGATCAATAGCAGGACAGTTGCCAATCTATTAGATTTAGTCAATTATTGTGGTTCGGACTTCAGTATTGTAAAACAATGTTTGGAAGGACCCTATTTACTGTCTCTGACAGAGAAGCAGAAAGCCCTTCTAGAGGTGATACTTCAAGGTTTTTATCTGACATACGGAAACTACCAAGGCTAATTTTTGCTGAAATATGTACGATAAAACTCAGTCATAGTAGATGGCAGTACAGCTTGCATATCCAATATCTCCAACAACCCCCTATGACTATCTGTCATTCTTTCTGATTAACAGACTAGACAGTTGATATCAGCTATATTAGAAGCTCATTCATTTATTATAAGTTTTTTTTCAATTGTATTTAATTGCAGAACATATTACACCAAAAGACAGTGTACAAACTCACAGGCTTATTTTAAAACAAACAACATTAAAATGCAGCAATTAATGTAGAAAGTTTTTTTTCAACCACGTCTTTCTGAATTTCTTTAAAAGGTTTGAAAACATTACTGAGTTCAGTGTTACTAGCTATAAATAATCTATTTATACCACATTTAATGCTAAGCAAAAAATTCAGCTTAACTTCAGAAAACATCCGGGAATCTTGTAAACTCCAGGGTAAGGCAGTCTCTCTGGCACAGGCTAGGTCTGCACTTTTCAAGCTGCCTTTAACATATTTCCTCTCCCAAAGCATGTAGGCATCTGCACCTCTTCTGCATGTGTTTGTCCTCCATGCAAGGAAAATTTGGGGATGAATTGTGGACCAGGTGAAGGAGGCAGCAAGGTGATGGGACAAGGATGGGAGCAGCATGCAGAACCAGCATAGAAGGGATCTGCTGGGTCCTGGGAACCTTTGAGAAATTATAGATGCACAGGAGCACAGAATGATTTAGGTTAGAAGGGACCTCTAAAGATAATCTTCTCCATGCCCCCTTGCTGCAGGCAGAGGCAACATTCAGCGGCTCAGGTTGCTCAAAGCATCATCCAGCCTGACCTTGAGCACTTCTGATGATGGGGCATCCACTGCTTCTCTGTTCCAGTGTCGTACTACCCCATAGTCCCTAGGGTCCCTGTGACCAGGGTGGTCATCTGTCCTGGGGGACTTGCTGGGACACAGCTGTAAATCCAGTGGAAGCTAAAACTATAAAACAGTGAAGCCTTCCTTCCCCCATCTCACCCCCGTCAGAGATGTGATGTCTTGGGACTGCTTTTTCCCCTCTCCATTTCAAGGTAAACTTGTCAGTGTGCTTCTCCTAGACCTGGTCATGAACAAGAAAGGCTGAATAGAAAGTATGCAGTCCTTACAGAAGCACTGGGAAAAAAGTAATATATTTGCTCATGGCAAATTTACACAGGAGCTGGCTTTCTCCCAACCCTAGTGGAGGTTTGATCATCCCTTTGACAATAAAAATTGTAAATGTAAGAGGAATTTATATAGGCAGAATGTAATAGATATGAGTAAAATCCTGGCCTCAAGGAAGACAGTGGAAGCTTTGCCATTGATCTCAGTGAAGACAGGATTATACTTGCAGTTTTGTCAAGATTCTATCATTAACATTATTGTTTTTAAGGTGTCATTGGATATTTAATTGCATCAAGTGTGAGAGTTTTTAGAGTATGGTTAAAAAAGAAGGAAAAATATCATTAGGCTGAGAGTTCTGTCAAGGCTGAATAGTTATATTCAACATGTGCATAAGAAATAAATCCTCTGGGAGAGTGATATTTAATAATGTTTAGAAGGTATTATCTTTCAGAAAATCTAGCTTCTACAGAATCCTCCAGCAAATCCTTGCAGCACTTTATCCAGAATAGTTTTGTTTTTACTGAGCATGAAAGTCTTAGATGCAGAGAGCCAAGTCAAAGAAGAGTATCTCAAATTTATTGGCATAAGATTTTATTTAAAGCCTGATCTGACAAACCACTTAACTGTATTTTTAACCTCAAGCATGCTAATTGTCTTTGCAACTTTATTCCTGGCTGAAAAGAATATTTAGGCACTTTAAACCCCCCCCGATTTCCAAGAATAATGGTCTCTTAGCATGCCATGTTTCATTAGAATGAAAGATATAAAGAAATGGAATGGAAGTGGGAAAAGAAAACTGGAGGACTTCAGCTCATAAAGTGAATACATGATCAGAAAAGTGATGGATCTGTACTATTCGATGGATAAAACACAATTAAAAAGCAACATTTAAACAGAGATGTACTTTTGTCCAGTGTAAATATTTGTACACGTTTGGTAACTAAAACCACAAGGGGGAATATCGTTAGCAAGGACCATCTGGATAGTATGTCAGGAAGATCAAAGGATTATAATTTTCTCTTTTTCCATCTCCTCACAGATTAGGTTCCAGTCACCTGTTTCTCACCACTTAACCCAACTCATTTCACTTCATCCTTCAAGGCTTTGGTCTCCTTCTCCTAGTAAGGAAACAGAAAAGGTTTGCTTGGGAGCCTGACAATTGTATTCTTCACATGGCCTTAACATTTGGTGTTCAATCATATACAAAATCCTGATGCAGCACTTGGAGGCTTTGCCAGCTTTGGGGAAAGCCACAAAGATTAGGCATCAAACCTGACA
The DNA here is from genome assembly GCA_013398115.1 of Falcunculus frontatus. Taxonomy (NCBI): domain Eukaryota; kingdom Metazoa; phylum Chordata; class Aves; order Passeriformes; genus Falcunculus; species Falcunculus frontatus. The sequence continues at coordinate 134,273 of VZRV01007591.1, forward strand.
TTTTGTCCTTTCTTCTTTTATAGGAAAATGTCCATTTTATACAAGTCATTGTCTGTCATAATAGAGGTAGATAGAGAAAGGAGTTGTCTATAGTGGAGGCAGTCAGGAACAACTTTTTTGAAATCCTGCACAAAGATGTTGGTTTCTCTGCAGTTAGGGACAAGGACAATAAGGCACAATATAAATTTTTCCTATTAAAATCCTTAAAGGTTGTTATTAGCTATCACATTTTTGAACTCCTCTTATTCCTACACATCAAGGTGTTCTTTCTGACAGCATGTTTAACTCTAAGAAGCTGTGCATGCAATCTCTTTATGTCGCTTTGAAAGTAATTACTGGGCATATAATGAATTCTCCTTTATGTCTCTAAGCAGATGGGCTCCTATTATCAAGCTTTCAGAGGAAACTGATTGTGTAAAGGTGTTGTGTCACAACTAATTCCAGGAGTCAAGGAGGTAAATAACCTCATTTATTAATGATCAAGGAAAGTAAGAGAAATTCATTATCTCACACTTATTTTCTGTACCTGATTCTTACCCTGCTAGAATGAAGGTGAGATTACATTGCTCCAAGAGCTGGTAGGGAAAGAACATGCAATTTAAAATTAGTTTATGCTTGGTTTTCAGTCTTCTTTGGAGCTCACAGAAGCAGCAGTTCAAGAACAGAAAAAATTTCAAATATTAAGAAGTCATCACTGACTTGGTTACCTAAGTTCTGACTACAAAACATATGTTAACAATATTTATGTCTGCTATGGTCCAAAGTTACGCCTGGTACAATTTGACTAATCTCAGTAGAGCTGTAGTAGTGGTGTGTATAACTCAGTGGCTTTTCTTCTGGGAATGCACCAGCAGTTTTATGAGTATCAGTTGGTGTGTTGATTAGTGCTAGTTGATCAGTGGTTACACTGAAAACTTAGATCTTTACTGACTGATTTGGGTGTAGTGTGCAGAGCTGACAGGTAGGAGAAAGGTAAGTGGCTTTGGCAGCCCTCTCTTCCAAACAAGAACCTTGGCTCCCTAGAAATGGCACAGCTTTAGACAAGGCAATTTAAAGATCAAGCTAGTTGAACTGATGCAATCTGCTAATGCATGTACGTTTAAATTAGCTAATGACACAGGCAACATTACAATCGATTTGAGTGTGCCTACATTAGGCTTAGCCTTGGTTCAAGATAGATCTAAGTTAAAATAAGATCAATTGTATCTAAAATCCTGCAACTTTCCGGTGTGGACAAAGCCTGCCCTCACCCTGAAGCTGGCAGCACTCCAACAATCTCTAGGAAGAATCTTTTAGCTTATTTTAAATTTTTCTCCTCACTATGTTTGTTTGGACTATTAAAGTACAATGTTGTGGTCAGTTGCATGATCCAAGAGATCCTCTAAAAACAGAAGTCTAAAAGCAGGGTTCAAAAATCTTCATCCAGACCTTTAACTTGGTCTGACTTTCAAATACCCCTCTCTGGGTGACCTCAATAGGACTAGGGGTGCTCAGCACTTGTAAAAGACCCAAATAACTCTCAAAACAGACCATTTATTTAGGGGTTTAGCTTTGCATTTAAGAGGCTATTCTGAGTTCTGTTTTTAGATGTTTTGGAGGCAGGATTTATTCCATTTTCTGTTTTCTTCCATTCCTTTGCAGATGACCACCCTTCCATTTTACAACAATAATTTAACAAGTCTTAAAAAGAGTTCTAAATATATTCTCCAAATTTTATTTCTTTTGACATTTGATACACATGGAAGCCAAACAATACACAGTTTAGCAAGCTGTATATTTTTGTACAGTCATTATCAGCTGCAGTCATCACTTGGCTGACAACCATCTGTGTAAACCTGCTTTTTCCTTCCCATTTTGCTCAGTTGAAATGAAAACAAATTGACAGAAACAACTTCTGTAGGGAAAGTGCAAAAAAGTTAATAGAGTGGTGAGCATCTCTCATCATCTCTAAGCACATTTTTTTCTGTGTTAAGGTTTATTTGTATTCAAAATTAAAATGCTATTTATTTCAAATGGAAGAAGGAAAAGCTTGAAAGAAGGAAACCACAGCTTGTTTGCCTACAAAGCAAAAAGCTGTTGCCAGCCCAAGGGGTCCAGCAGAACACAACATCTTGACTGTTGAGCAGCACAAGGTGAGGGCTGTGGAGGCTACCACAGGTGAGGCTGGCAACAGGAAACGGCTTGGAGAACCAGATCAGCTTAAGAAATGCTTCATTTCCTTTCTGCACAGACCAAACTCTTCTCTATGTTCCACAGGCTTCTCTTTGCCTACTTTAACCTTTTACTTAAGGTTCCCTTATAAGGTTATTTGTCTGTCAAGTCAGGGGTTGGAGAAAAGGGACACAAGAGAGGAGGTTAAAATGTTGCCTTGAGGCTTAAAATCAAGCCAGACTTGTTGGAATGTGGATTTGGTTTCAGAGGTGTTTTGTGAAGACAACTGAAAAATATTTTTGTGACTTGGAGAGTCATATGTTATCCAACAGTCCTTATACTTAGATTCTAAACTGACTACCTGTTTCTACTACAAATATTTTTTAAACCTTGTAGTTATTACTATAATCTCTACCTGTAAATCTCTTCAGTTTGAACCCGATAGGGATGCCATGGAAATAATATTGTGTAGCAGTGTTAGAAGAGACTGTATCAGAAGGTGTTTGCATAAAAAACCAGAATTAAGGTTGCACAGGATTCTGACTTTTAACTTGCCCGACTCCTGTAAGAATTGTAAAATTAGTACACCTTTTTTCCCTCAATAAGCATTCACATTAATATGAAGGATGAATTTCTGGTCCTATTTAATTCAGTGGGAATTCGATTTTAGGGAATTAGAATTTGACATATTCCCATGCTTCTTTTCCTTTTCCATCCGTACTGCAAGGCTACACCCCTGCATCATCTATCTGAACTTTGCCAGTCTCTCAGAGCCCTGTCAAATCCCTGTCAAAACTCTCAGCATTGTTTAGTCACTGACTCACAGTTCACAGCAATGATTTTTCTCTTTTTATCATAAAAAAAGATTGCCAATAGACATTACCTTAGTCTAAGTCAGACATGTTCAACACCAATTCAGAAATATGTTTAGGCTCTATTATAGACATATAACCAGAACTAAGATTAGAAATGTAATTGTTACAAATCCACAGAGTTATGGCAGATTTCTAAGATGTGCTAAAAATTGCTCTTTCAGCCTTAGAAAATTTCATCCTATTGAAGATGTGAAAACTGTGGTCCGAGGATACTCTACTACAGACTGACTTGTCCATCTCAGAGTCTTTTGATGAGTTTTGTCTAAAGTCTAGTCTTGGTGCTAAGAGCAACCCTGAGAAGTTTCAGCAGAGTTTGAGTCATGAACAACAAAAGAAATCTGTGCACTAGAGTGCAGATTTCTCTAATGCAGCTACCTTTAAGCTAATAAAACATGGCATGCCTAATCCAGCTATAATTCACGGAGGTCAGATGGAAGATGCGTGGGAGCTCGTGGCCAACTCCAACATTTCGTCAAAAGATAGAATAACCATCCAAGTCTGTGGCAGGTTTTATGGGGCAAGGCTCAGGTCCAGTATAAACATAATTAAAAATTGAAAGGAGAAAAATGTAGAAAGAAGCCAGCAAGCAGAAGCTCTCAATGTCTCTGCAAAAATCTATAAAATAGTGTTTTGATGTTATACCTTTAAGAGTTTAATGCATTGAGTCAAACTATGACTTTTGCTGACAATCCCCTACAGATTTTTACACCTTTTTGTCCTCTTTGTATTCACAGTATTCATGCCATTTCTAAAAAACCCTAAAGTCTGTGAGGCAATCATGATGAAGACCTCTTTACTAATGATGAATGCCTGAGAAGACCTACATGGAAGCATAGATGCCACCCTCACTGCCTCACCTTATAATTCACCAGGTCAAATCACAGGAGATATTCCATATATTGTGACTTTAGTAGGAACTGTAGTCACTCTGTAACTGTCATTGATATTCTTATTGCGTTTTATGGCTGGACGTGGATTTAATACAGAAGAAGAAATGGGGCAGTTCACTTGTCATCAGTGTTATGGGCAAAAGACTGGGGTACATGGCAAAGGACTGTCTGCTGTCTTCACCCTGCGAATTTCGGACAGGTTAAGGGCCTCAGTCCCAGTCTGGCTCTGCAGAACTGGTCAGTGTATTAAGCAAATCAAGTAATAAAGAAGACTGATAGAAACAAGCTTCTTTGCTGAAGAGTAATAGAATGGAGCCAGCACTATTCTCACTTTTGACTATGGAGTGGGATTGTGAAGAGATGATGCTGTTTAGGAAAGAGTCCAACACACATAAACAATTTGTCACAAGCAAGAGACACTTTGACTGAAAGGCTTGGTTGTGCTTTCACCGGGGAGGTCTAAGCCAAAGGTCTTCAGCAATCAAATATAGAACTAGTGTTTAGTCTGTTAGCACAGTTTCAAGAGTCAACTGACTAATGAATGTCAATATGCAATTATGTGGGATGCCAACAGTCTGCAGCTCAGCTTGTGCTATTCACCTTCATACTGTACTTATATAATAAATGAATGCAGAAAATCAACTACCTATGAATATTAAAGAAATCCTTTATACTAGTGGCAAATTTAAGAATACCAAGGAAGTTTTGTGTTGGATTTTATTTCATCATTGAAGCGTCTTCTTGTAGACCAGTATTACTCAGCACAGTAAATATATCTGTATCTATCTATATCTATATCTATATCTATATCTATATCTATATCTATCTATCTATCTTTAATGCACTTTCTTTAATACACTTCAAACACAATTACCTGTGTGATATTATTGCACTAAAAATAGCCCTGTTACTTCATGGCAAGCCTCTAAGAACCTGCATATCACGATTGCTGTGAGGGAAATCCCTGCTGTGGATGTTGTGTTCAGCACATCTGGTTCACATTTTTTTGACATTGTGAAAAGATAACATCATAAGGGGGCTGAAAATGCACGTGGCAGGGAAAATACATTAAGATGACATTTACATAATTATTTCAAGAGTATTCTCGGAAGCAAAACTGCAGGAAGGAATGCAGGTCAAATGTTTAAAATATTGGAAGGGTAAAAAGGTCAGAACAGCTCTGTGCAGGTGGACTGTAATCCGGCAAAACATTTAAAACACATGCTGGGGAGGAAGCCTCTTGCTGCTGAAAGCTTCAAAGAGCAGCTCCAAAGCACATCACTTCACCTCACTCCCATACAGCTTTTTGCCATAAAATAATCATGGAAATATCTCAGGGGAAAAATCTTTCATGTATTTTTTCTGTTTTTCCTCTCTCCTGGATTTTCTCATGAAACGATATTATGATGTACCAACATAAATTATTTAGGAGGAAGTGGGAGCTTTTTTCTGAAAATAACTCTCTAAAAAACCCAAGTTTATCCATCAAAACATGCTTGTTTTCTTAGTTAATATGGTTTCTTAAATGTTTGTTGCTCACTAATTCTTTAATTATGTAGCTATTCTTTCTGCCTAAAATACTGGGAGAGCTGTGTAGGGGACCTTCTCAGTCATAAATATTCATTTTAAAATGCCTTTGAAAAAATCCCTGTTAATGTTATGTCTGAATTTCATAGAATAAATATGATGCCGAGGCAGGTGAAAATCCTTCAGTTACAGTAAACAAAATAATGCAGTGGACAGTATAAACAGCTCTTAATAAACAACAGGGATAAACAGAACAATTTATAATGGCAATCAAATCAGCATTAACTAATTTGGTATATTCTTGAGCATATGACTTGTTATGTTAACATCAGTGTAATATACTGACTTCCAAAAATCATTTGATATGATATCAAACACATTTAAATGAAGACATTAGGGTGGAACAGAACCATTAGTCACAGTATCTACTTAAAAAATGTCCAGTTGTTCAGCCTTGAAGATTAGAGGGAGTGGACTCTTGACCTATGTCATGAATTCAAACAAAATCTTGGGTAAGAGATTTCTGTTCCTTTGCTGTTCAGGGAAAATGAACAGTTAAGCTGATCTGTGGTTGTATGGGGAATGACGTTTTGATTATAGTTCACCCAACAGTGTATAATAAAAAGATACAGATGTTGGAAATAGAAGGTGGACAAATTCAGAGTGAAAACAAGGCATACAAGACCCCCTTAGGCAGCTGAGTGTTGAGCATGCAGTGCTGCTGCAGATGTGGCCAGGAGTGGTCATGCTTTCCAAGGTGGAGTCTCGTGCCAGCCCACACAAGCCAAGCCAAGATTTTTCCAGGTGTAATTAAACATTCTCCCTTAGCAGGTCCAAAGGCTTCTCAGCAGCCAAATGATAAGGATGTGCAGTGAATCTGCCTTTCATTTCAAGCGTATCATTGGAGATACTCCTACGAAGAAGGTAGGTTCAGCTAGTGGTTGTTGCCTTATAAGTGATTTATCCATATTGCAAATGTGCTTTCATGAAGATGAAAACTGTGTATACAAATAATCTAAATTTGGAACACTACAAACACCCAATAAGGAAAATGGAGTTTGTTTGTTTGCTTCATGTAGACAGTAGGATCTAAATCTCTAAATCTAATCTGAATCTCTAAGTTCAGCTTCTAAGCTTCAGTTTAGATCCATTAGGTTCATCAAGGTTGATGTTGTTTAAAAATGCACTAAGTCAGTAAGTTGGAAGAATTTCTACATTTCTGTGTATTTTGTAATCAGATAGCAAGAGCCAATATAAAATAACACCAAAAAAAAAAAAAAAAAAAAAAAAAAAAAAAACCCAATAAAAAAAAAAAACTTTTTTTTTCCTCCAAATATTTTTCGCGCGTTTNGCAAGAGCCAGTATAAATACAAACACTTTTTTCTCTCTGCATAATTGTTGCTGCAGTTGCTACCTGACTTCAAATAATTTCAGGGATGTCTGTCAAATACTCTTTCACTAATACATTTAACCTCCTCTTTTTTTTTTTTTTTTTT
>VZRV01007591.1:141224-241282 GCA_013398115.1 Falcunculus frontatus
TTTTTTTTTTTTTTTTTTGTAATGGAAATGAAAGTACGTGATCCTGCAATAGTTATATAACAAGATTAGTTTTTATTTGATTATTTATTGCTCTCCAGTAACAGTCATTTTTTTCAGTATGCTGGATTGTGCACTCTGATTTCTCTGCATTTCCATTTAGAGGCTGTTCCTGCTTGCAGTGATGACTCACCAAATGCACACAGTGGTGTTATTTGCTGAAACAGGAATCCAGGGCATTTCTCTAGCTTTTACAGAATTGTTCTTTAGTTAAACCTTATTAATGACTTTTAAATTACAGTATAGGTACCACATAATTTCAAACACGTCATACACGCTGTCCCTTATGGACCTTACGTAATATAAATAGTTTAGTTTCAGAATACTTGGTTTGCTACTGGTTTAGTGGGGTTTCTGTGCTTTTTTTTAGGTTACATAGATTAAAATTTCCATCATAATTAATCTAGGAAGATAATTAGGGGCATTGCCTGACATTCTTATTACACTTTCTTCTGAACCAAAATCTGCTTGCAAAAATTTTTATGCCACTGTTGTGTATTTTGCACCTGATTCAGCTCTCCCTTTTCAACCATCACTTCTCCAGCAATGCACACAACTGTGGCAGCAAACACTGCATGGGTCATTTGGAGTTTCTTATCTGCTGCTGCATGACTGAGAGATTTTTCAGGTAATTTAACCGAATGATAAAAGGGGGATAGTGAGAGAGCTCTGGGAAGAAAACACCTCCTGTCAGTGTCTGGCAAACATGCAGGGGACACCCTGCAAGGCAGCTATGTAGGTGTGAGTATAAGGTAATGCCTAAAAGGCAGAATAAAGGGCTGAAAAGAGCCGATGTGATGCACATGCACCTAACGAGGAGAGATCAAGGATGATGGCTTAAACAACATGCAGGCAGCCCGAGGGTGGAAAAGGGCAGGACTGGCTGCAGGGAGCTTTGGGCAGGCTTTGGGCCGCCATGCTGACCCCTTGCACCTTGTAGCCATCTCTCCAGCCAGCTCCTCCTGATGAGAGAGACAACAAAGTCTGAGTGCTTTGTAGGACAATGCTATAAGGCCTTAAATAATAAGAAGAATTCTGAACTGTTTTAAAGCATAATTGTAAATTCGTAATAATGAGACTGGTCTTTTGTCTCCCAACCCCAGGGGCTTCCACACAGTTATTTTTGCTGGGTGCACTCCTTCAGTGTTCATAATACATTGCCCAGCTTAGAGGTGCATCAAAAAGCAAAGACTCTGATTCAAGAGAAATGCTTAATATTGAACAGCATCCAGCATATCTCAAAGATCTAGACTGAACATCAAGGCAATACCGTTTAGTTTAATGCACCACGCAAATCCATCACTTCGCCTCTTTTGGTCCTTGAGAAAAGAAAGTATTCTTTGAGGTACCTCTATTCTATAAGGAACTTCTGAATCTTGGATTTTTCCAAACAAGAAAATCATCACAGAAGTGTCAAGAGAGTTCACAGAATTATCAATAAACCCTTTTCAGGCAATGTAAGCACAAGAATATGGCCTCAGTAATTATGACCTGTCAGATTTAAAAGTGATTGAAAATCATGATAAGAAGACTTTTACAAAAATGTAGGAGTTATTACCAATCACAATCATTAACTTCCAGTATAGGATCTGAGTTGTTCCTAAGAGTATTTGTTGTGTATTTCATTGTACAAATGCAACTTCGAGTCACTGGGGCCTTTTGTATCCTTGAGTGACCCTGGCAGAGTGGGAGTATTCAGTGAGTTGATCGTGGAGCACGACTCCAGTCACATCCATGGCCATGACTTCTTCAGGAGTTGCTGTGAGGTACCCTTCAGCCGAGGAGGGAGCCACATGGCAGGTAAAATGTTCTGCTTAGGATCAAAAGGGATGAGATACTGACAATACCAATAACATGATATGAAAAAATCACTTACAGTACTTTCTGTTTTCTGACCCTTTGTTTATTTTCTATATCCCCTCCCAAAATCATACATCTTTGGAAATATAAAAAAAATCCAGGCTTCTTATTGAAGGTTACTACGGTAACAGTTTGATACTTCATTGAAGAGCTCTCTCCCCAATTCCATCTCAGGATTCTTACTGTATCTGTATTTATATTATGAAAGTTTTCTGTGTATTTGCTCTGGAAAAGGGTATGAACTTAGTGAATTTGAAAAGACATACAGAAAAGGAGAATTATTTTTCTAGACACAGTAAAAAAATGTATGAACATTTTCCAGTTAAAGAAATTTTGGGGAAAAGAAAATAGGACCATTAAAAATAACAATATCTCTATACTTCTTTAGCTTGCTAGGATAATACACTATGTAAAATTGAACTGGGAAAGGTATGAAGGTTTCATCTTTCCATGACAGAGGGAAAAAAAGGTTTTAAGTAATTTATCTATAGTCAGATATTGCTGTTATTTTGACATGAATGGAAATAAATCATACTGGATGCTTTATGTTTTTTGTTTTGTTTTGTTTTGTTTACAGTTACTTATTTCAGATCTCAGCAAAATAGACAAATAGTTCCTTCCTTCAAACTTTAATCAACTTTCAGAATAATTTATACTAGCAAATTTTGATGGTGAATCTACTTGCTTATTTCAAAGACCTGAAATATATACTGAAAAGAAAGTAATCACACAATTAAATAATTGTTCTTCAATTATGCCTTCACCATAAACCTTGCTCCACACTACAAGCATCCTTGTATTTCCAGCATCCTTGGAAAGGACTGCTCTTTGAAGGATATATGCACTGAGCTGTTTTAAGGCTCTGTAGGAAATGTGGAGGTTCAGAAGTCAAATGCATTTGATTAGTCAGTCCCAAGAAAGATGATTTCAGAGAAAATCTATGTTTTTCTTAAAAGCATCAGAATTGTAATTGCTTTTGTTTCCCCAGCTCAGTAGGTAGCATCTGATCTCTGATAAACCTCTAGTTATTATTTACCATGCTGGTAAATCCAAATTGCTTGCATTTAATTCTATATATATATATATTTGGTGTCTTTACCTACTTGAGTCGGAAGTCTATAAGGGGATATTTATAATCTGTAAACAGCACCTAATTATCAACTAGAGTTCTTACCTAGATAATTACCAGGAGGTTATCAAACTGTTGTGACAGTCTTTAGAAATATAAATAAATCAGAGAAAATAGCAACAAACAAAAGCAACTATGTTGTGCTTTGTCAATATTATTTGGGCACCAAACATGATCATGTTTATGTTCAACATGAAAACTGGTGAGAAAACCAAAACCAAACAGAAGCAGTATAAAAGACACACTGAGACACCAAGTCAGCTCTCTGTTTAGTCTGACATCTTGACCCAAACAGGAGAAGGGCTGCTGGAAAAGCCTATATGAATAATTTAAAGGGATCTATTATTCATGAGAAAGATTTTTATGGAAGTATTTCTGTATGAAACATTGCCCAGCAGAAGGTAGGATTTAGAGATATGGCTAGGGAAGGTCAGATGAATGTGTAAAGACACAGTGGGGGAGAGGAAGCTACACACAGGAATCTTGAGGTTTTCTGTCCCCCATTCCTAACACAGGACTCCCTCATGAGGGACACGATAAGGGATACTTCAGTGAGTGTCACTGGGTGAAATGGAAAGAGAGGTTGACTGCAGGAGGAAAATGAAGCTGAGGAGCTCTGTGCTCCATAAGGAAGCAAGGAGGAAGGAGAGAGTGGCAAGGGAGAAGGAAAGGAAAGATATTCCCATCTGTTGGAAGAGCTGGTGGAAGGAGTCAGGAGGGAGACTCCCAAGGGGTGATGAGGCAGAACAGGAGACACATGTCTGTAAGCAGCTCTGCAGGTGGCTGCAGCTGAGATGGGAGATTTGTATAATTTCTGATTATTTGACTAGGTACATCTTAAAAATTGTGTCTGGCAGTCTAGAGTTATGAAACAGAAAGGTGAGTCATTTCCTGGCCACAAGGACACGAGCAATGAATACACCACTTTTCACAATTACAGCTAAAGGCAGCCGCAGAGCCCACTCATAAAAGTACCTCATTTTCACAGCCCAGACACTGCTCAGTTGGAAACACACACAGGCAGTGCTGAGGGAGTTGGCAGCCCTGCTCCCCTCTCATATGAAGGGTGTTTTTTGTGAGGGTGAAAGGAAGAGACATCTTTCTGGTACAGAAGAATATTCCTCGGTAGCAGGAACCCCAGGGAAAAAGGGTCCTTCATTCCCCTTGAGGACATTTGCTCTCCTGCCTTTTCCAGCTTTCTGAGAGAATTACCTCAGTGTCTTGGGAGCTGGGGAGGCTTCTGCACTTTGGAAAGAGCTGACGCTAGAGAGTCGTGCTGACCCAGACCTCATAGGAAATGGCACAATTTTGGAAAAAGCTGAGGGGGGAATAAAAGCAGTTCACTTCGACTTTGAAGGTTGATATAAATAATGACATTATTTGGCTGGCTGTGTGTCAGGATATTTCCTTCTCCTTATCCTTGCTGCATGAAGAGCAAAAAGCAGAAGAGGGACAGAAAAGTTGGGAATTGGGTATCTTGCAAATTGAAGACAGTTTACCACGGGTGACTCAAGCCTCTAATTATCAGAAACAACCAGAAATCCTCCACTAATGGCTCTTCCCTTCAGCCTTAGTAACACAGAAAAAAACTCCAACAAATGCCTGGACATAATAGTAGCTGGGCTGCAGAACATCACTACGATGTTTTGTATGCTGAAAGTACTGGGAAGTAAACACATCATTGTCTTTAACCAGGAAAACAGCAAGGAGGATGTATAAAGGCAGCATTGCAGTTAATGCAGTCGTTGGGTTTGTTGCAATGCATTCTGCTTCGGGGCATGAACAGGGCAGGTGCATTTTAACCCCAGCATTTCCGAGGTATCATCCTATGAAGTCTTAATTGCCTGTGTAAGTTGAAAGGGGTTTTTGAGGCTGCATTTTAAACTGCCTCTCTCCTGTTCTCTTGTCTCCTCTGAGCAGTGGAAGATATTTTCCTATCAGTATTGCTTTCATCAGAACTGGACTGCTAGTCTTGCTTTTGTGCAGATGAGAGTACACGGCTGGTAGCTGTAAACACTCTCCTGACATCTTTAATATCTCTCTTTGTACTTTATTGCATTTTCAGCCTGACAGGTGGCATCTCTACCAATATGATTGGCAGTGTGAGTGCAGGATTTGTGTGAGCTAATCATAAAGGGTTTTTTCCTTCACTTACAGTGTTAAATATTCTGTGTTTTCTGTAAACAAATTTGTAGCTGGTTTTTTTTTCCCCCTTTTCTTACTGTTTAGGAGAAAGTGACATCCATTAGATTCATGCTTCCTCTTCAATTATATATTTGAGAAACAGAACCAAGTTATGGTGGCTGATCTATGTGGACACAAAACATCATGAAGGTCACTACACCGAAGGGCTTGTAATCTAAATCTAAGCTGCCAGAGAGTGACAACAGCAGTCTTTTTACCTGTAGGAATCAGCTTGCCATCCAGTCCCAAGTGCCTTATGTCACTGTAAAAATGCTAAGGGACATTTTAGAATCATTTTAGGGATACCTAAAAGATAATTCTGTTTCAGAAGAAGTTAATACATAACAGCATTCTATTTATGGTTTTCCTTCTTTTTTTATTGATATAAAGTAAAAAGAAATTAACCCATTAGAGGCATAGTTATTTTTCCACATAGTATCATTTTTTTTCTCCCTATATTCTCTAGCTAGCTGGGTGTACTGTAGCCCTGGGAAACGCTTTATAGGTATCCAGGCTGGTTGTTTGCATCAGTTCATGTCTCTTTCAATGAGACTTTCAGGCTCTAATGAGGCAAGAAGTATCTTTTGCTGTGATTAGGTCTCTCCCTCTGGTGTGATAGGAAGAGATGTGGTATACCTTTGGTACAGTTCTTGGCATTTTCTAGAGGACTAGATTGAGATTACTCAATGAGATTACTAAACTGATCAAGAAACCTCAGAAATAGTGGGATTTAGAAAGAATTCCTTTTGCCCAAGGAAAAGAATTGAGCACACTACTTGTTTGGGGTTTTTTGTTTGTTTACTTGTGGTTTTTTGGTTTGGTTGGGGGTTTTTTTGTGGTTCCTGTTTTGTTTTGTTTTGCTTTGTTTTTGCTTTTTTTGTCCTTCACATCTTGGCATTATAGCTTGCATCAGGGAATTAAACTGCGCTGCCATCTCTCACCTTTTCTTCGTTTTATACTCCAATTTTTTTAACTATAAAAGCATGAAGAAATTATTTTTTCTGTTTTAAGGTAGCAGTAATGAAGTGGTGACATAGAGGATGCTCATTAGCATATACACTGTCTCTGAAAATTCCTAATTGCACTGGGACATCCTGGGTTAGATTATCTCCCACCAGTTTCCGTTGGGCCCTGTCTGCACCTAATTATTTGTCATAAAGAATCTATATTGTAACAGACAGCTCTCTGCGTATATACCCGCAGGAAAAAACAAAACAGAACACTTTGCAGCTCGCTGGCAACATGACTGTGTGCAGTGCAGCACATACATCGTTTGTAGTACTTCCCTTGGCAGTATTTCCCTTGGTCACACTGCCCTGCCTTGGGAGCCCACCTTGGAGAGGACTGCTAAGGCTCTGGCCCTGCTCACACAGCCAGGTAATCCTCTGGGAAGAACAGAAAGTGGCTGCAGTAGGCAAATGGGTCGCTGGTTTGTCTCCCCCACAGAAACCTCTTTAGGGAGATTGAAACAAAGCCTCTCTCTCAAACAGGCTTTATGTTCTGAAGCAGTGTATCAGAAAGGATAACCATCTTCTTGTTCTTTCATTTCAAAGCCCGACCAAATTATGCATATGAAAGAGCAAGCAATTTTTGCTGTGTTCGTGGATGTGCTCTGGATACTCTTCAGTCTTGCAGAGGAATACACACAAATGCTCTCACCCCTCTCTTGAAAAGCTCCTGTATTAATAACACAGCAAAGCTGCCTCTTTTATAGGCAGTTGGGTTCATGCAATCCCTCCCAAATTGCCTGACTTATAAAACAAACAAACAAACAAAAAAGAAAGAAAGAAACAAAAAAATTTTTAAAATCCTCACAAAATTAAGCAAACCCATAGAAAGCCTTCTTTTCTAGATCATAACACGTCCCGGATTTGTTTTCTCTCACCTAGACTTCTGAAAGAATATAATTTTTTCATCTGTAATGCTTTTTTTGACACAGATTCCGGTTGTTAGACCTGTCCCATTGATGGCAATTCCTACTTCTCAGGGGGAGCAGAAAAGTTAATCTCACACTCTCATTGCCAGTCTGGTTTCCCAGCTCAGATGCCCATTTGCATGGGGGCTAATACCTGGTGATGAGCTGTGACCACAACAATTTCAAGTTGCACTGTGCTGTACCAAATCTCTCAGGAGGTATTAATTTCTGGCATGAGGCTGGATGATAGTTGGGAACAAGCTCCATGCTTTCCATGTTAGTCTTGCAGCTCAGATGAGCTGTAATCTTTCAAAAGATTTACCAAGTTCTGGCTCAGATTTTACACTGGTTCAAGAGTGCATGAACCAGATGTCTTTCAGGTGAAACTGAGACGTAAGATGTTCTCCAGAAAATCACATTCAGAAGATGGTCCAGCTGATAATAGGCACTTCATGGAGCTACTGAGGTGAGGCAAGAGCCACTCTAAAGTGACAATCCCCTGTCCCCACACCAAGTCTGGCTTGGATGGAGTTAACTTTCTTCATAGCAGACCCTATGAAGAAGGTGCCTTTTGGATTTGTGCTTTCACCGCTGCTGATCACACGTCAGTGTTTGGCTGTTGCTGAATGCCTATGGGACACCAGGCCAATGCTTACTATTTTCATTCTGTCCTTCCAGAAAGTCATATGGAGGTGAGCAAGAGGGTGGGAGGCTTCACAGCCAGGACAGCTGACCTGAACGGGACAAAAGGATATTCCATACCATATAACTTCATCCTCAGCAATAAAATCTGGGCTAGTGGAAGAAGAAAGGGAGTTTTCAGCTTTCAGGGTGGCCATTGCTTTGAGGCTGGCAGGGCACCGTCTGTGAGAGGTGGTGTCATTGCTTTTGCATCACTTTTGGGTTTTTTCCCCCTTCATCTGTTTAGCTTGTCCTGACCCCAAAGTTTAATTGCTTTTGCTTTTCCTATTCTCTCCAATGTCCCCCTGGGAGTGGGAATTGGACAAGCAGCTGTGTGGGTGCTTGGCTGCTGTCTGGGGTGAAACCTCCATCCCCTGCCTCCACATGCTTATAGAGTGGGGAGGGGATTCTCTGCACCAGTGGTTACTACTGATGTGCTCATCTTGTGCAGGGCATCTTGCTGCTGTAGATACAGGCAAAATCTCGTGTCACTGCCAGAATTTGGCTTTCTGATTCTGAAGATTAATCTCAGAATGACATGAATAAATTGAGAAGTGGGATACTGAACACACCACTTGTAGGGCACTCCAAGGTCTCTATGTTATTTGCAGTATTTACATCCTCAATACTGTGATCTTTTCAAATTAATACGTTTGACAAGAAAAAATGCAATATTTCAGTCTCTTTTTTTTTTCTCATAGTCTTTCATAGGAAGTATTTGATAAACATAAATGATCACCCAAAGTTTGAGGAAAAGGGTAATGACCAGTATTTTTTCCTGATGGAGCTTTCTTCAAGTGAGGCCATTCTCAAGAGACAGACAACTGACTCCCATTGAAGTTCCAGAGGCTATGAAGTGATTCCCATAGGATTGCTAGCACCTACCCTATGTCAGTCAGGCATAAGTATGAATTGCCTGTGCTGATCTTAAAGAAGTGTGTATTTACTGGTAAAAACCATTTGTGTATAGCTATTGAAATATGAAGCCAAATAGTCAGGAAACATCTCTCAAACATATATGAAAGGACACAAAACACACAGCTCTCACTCAAGTTGCTTAATGCTTAATTACTATTTGAAGCGACTCAATCTATAATGTGATGACCATGCTACAAGAAAATATGTGTAAGATAAGGTATGTAAACCATGAAAAATTATTGCATCTAATTTTCTTGTCTTCAAATGAAGCATAAATACAACTTGAATTAAAATAGAGAAAAAAAAAGAAAGAAAAAAAAGCATCTGTATACCCTAAGAATACTGTAGAAAAATACCTGTTGATACATTCATGAAAGGCCAGGACTGTGCTCGGACTAATGATAATTTCATGCAGGGAAGGCTTTTCATGTCTGAAAGCAAAAGCCAGGATAAAACCACCCACCACTGTAAATTGCTCAGACAGATTTAGTTTTTAATTTCTGATCTGTCACGTTAGATACTGTTTATGTTTCATCTGATACAGTCACCCTGGAGGCCCGGCTGATGCTCAGTAATGCAACATTCGGTTTGTAGCCTGAGGGTCGGCACAGATTTCACTTCTTTTCCAGCTCTCACCCTTCGTATCACAGTGACAGCTTTGACTGTGCACTAAGAGGGTAAATTTGTCCCCCTTCCCCCTTATGGTAAATCAAGCAAGACTCAAATCCTAGGCGAGATCACACAGACCTGATGGTTGGGAGGGAAATAACAAGAGGGAGATAAGGATAGAGGGTAGAAATTTAGTTCTATTTTTTGTCCTATTCATCATGGATGTGGAGCACAAATTATCCCTTCTGTCTCTGCAGCAGCCTTTTATATTTTGTTGTGGCTTCTGTTGATTTTTGGTTTCAGTGGTTTTTGGGTTTTTTTTGGAGTGTGGTTTTTTTTTTTCTCTATGAGAAAAAAATATCCCTAGTTCTTTCTGTCTTTCCAGATGATTTTTAAATTCTGACTGCTCTTATGACTCTGCTATGCCAAAGGAGAGCAAACCTCCCCATCATCCCACTGCCCCGTTACGTACCTGCACCTTACCCAAGGAACAGCAATGGAGAGCTGCTCAACAGTACCTTGGTGCATGAAAACACTGCAGGAAGGCCATCCTGGGAATGTGGCTGCTGCTGTTGTAGGAATAGTGTCTTCTGAGTGATTCTACTATTTTTGATAATATTAATGAATAAATTTTTGGTGCTGTTTTCAGGCAAAATAATCTGTGTATGGTTGTTGCGGTGGCCCAGCCCTCTTGGGGGCTGGATGATCTTCAGTGGGTGGATTTTCTTGCCCAGGAGTCCAGCCCCGCAGGCGGGGTGGACAACTGAGGCACCACCCACTGACTGTCATTCACCGCAACTCCACCCCTGGTTCTGGCAAGTTCTTTGTTCCCGCTGTCACCATTGGTTTAAGGTTCTATGCATATTTATAACCCTTTGTTTAATATGTATTAGGTTCTGGAAAGTTCTGTTATATTCGGTTGTTAATTGGTTGATTCAAATATGTTCCTCCCCTGTTGTATTCTGATTCGTTTCTGTCAACCCCTCGTCATTCCCCGATTGGTTTTCCCTCTTGTCTCCTCCCTGCACTGCCCCCGCTTAAAAGGGGCGTGCAAGTGTCATTCCCTGACTCTTCGTCCCTGCCTACCCTTCCAGTAACTCCCTGCTCCCTATCCTCCCACAATAAACTGGAATTGAAGGCACCGAGGAGTCCCTCCTTCTTCTTTGTCCTCGCCTTGGTTGCCGAGCAACCAACTTCGTGCAGCCTGCTCCACTGTGAGCCTGCAGCAGGTGGCTGTTCACTGGCTCTCTCATTGCCACACTGAGTGGCCCGTCGGCTGGAGCCTTGGTAGCCGTTGCCTGCCTGGCCACCGGGCGGCCAGAGCACAGAGGCGACCGCAGCTACAGAGGGTGTGAGAATATACCTTAATAAGTTCATTTCCCAGGTGTGCACTAAAACGTCAGAGGCAGAAGCCAAATCTCCATATTCTTTCCTTATTCTTTCAGGAGCAATAAGAACTGCTAAAACAGAGCTCTTAACACTAATAATATACAAAGAGATTAAGAGAGTTGATGATGCATACCGAAATAATGCAATGAATTATTAGAATAATAATGTAAGTACATGCCTTTGTGGTTAACTGTCCTCCTTTCCTTCCTTTGCCTGTTTATTCACCCTGTGTGTCATGAAGAGAGCTCTCAGGGAAGGAGCTGCTTTTCTGCTGCTGTTCACAGAGCATCTAGTGCAATGAAACAGGTATTGATCCCTGTTTGATACCCTAAGGATCACTGCAGATAAAGTGAAAAACAGCAGTATCTCTGTTGAATGGATTTCCATTTCCTTCCTTATGACAAAAAGACATACTCTGTATGATCTTGTTGAAAATGTCAGTGCTGAAAGAGGGATAATGAGTAAAATAGAGCTGGATGAAGACACAAAAAAGATGGTAAATGACAATTTTGAAAGTTTAGATATTAATGAAAGAACAGAAATGTCAATGTGATATAATCTTAATTTTTATTAATCTTTCAGTGCAGATCTCAAGTATTTCTGTCATAATAAGAATTTAGTATTTATCATGTAAATATTACCAAGTATTCTTAGAATATGATTCCGTTTTCAGGTTTTGAAAAAATTTCCTTACACCAAAATCCTTAGAGAAAAAGACTTGCAGTTAGCAGAGATTTCTTTTATATATTTAAAAATATTAGGTTAGGAGCAGCTCCCATCCTAGTGAGTTGTTATTTATAGCTGAGATTTATAGATTTATATATATTGATATCTCTCTATATATTTTTTAAATATATATATAGAGATATATAATATTTTACATATCTACCTATACAATGTTTATCTAAATCCATCTATATGATGTTTATATTAATCCATCTATCTATATTGATGCTTATATGTTTATAGTTGATGGTGGCAATGGGCTGATATTTTTTTGGGAAGTTTCAGAGAAAATTTGCTGAGAATTTGAGATATGAGTTATAACAGCTATTGCATTTTACTTTCCCTTTTTGCCATAATAAATGACTTTAACAAGGCAGCAGAAGACCACGTCAAATCCCAAGAGTTGGATCATGACAGGTCTTCTGAAATGCTGCTCCTGTCCTCCGGTGTTGCAGAAAACGGTGTTCCAGAGTCCAGCCATGAAACCAAGCTCATTACCTGGCCACTGTTCCTCCTGTGAGCTCTGCATGTCAAACTCATTGTCAGTGTCCAGCCTAAATAAATGTATGGGCATATATTTGTTCCTGTGCTCACATTGTTCATGTTCCTCCCTATGTTTGTTTCTGTCTTAATTAATCTTTCCTTGGCAATGGTAACCAGAACTTAGATTACATCTCACTATGAACTCTATGGCACTATTCATCATTCCCCGTCTGCACTGGAAAGGTTTTCCCACCACACCCTGTGATTTAATTTATCCCATTCATTGCCACATCCCACTAGTGCTTGTACACATCTCTGATCAACAGATGCTCACAGTTTCTTTCCCCTCACCATTGCTCTTACCTGACAAGTTCTCTCTTCATAGCATTTAATCCTGAGGTTCAAATTCTGTTTTAAAATTGATATTTAATTATTGAGCCATTCTGACTCTGAGTATTCTAGTTCACTTCTCCTCAAATGATATCCCAATCATTCTCTGTATTAACAACAAAACTTTTCCCGATTTTATGTTATCCGCTCATTTCACCAGCATTTTCTGCTAATGCCATTAAGGAAGCCGCTGACTGTTCCAAGATGCATCTTATTTATAAACTTTTCTCATGAACTGGCAGTCTGTATTCTAGAAATTATTTCCCAGTTCTGGAAGGTGGCTTAGCTAAACTAAGTGAATGTACTTCGAGTGCTAACATCTATTTCCATTATTTATGCATTCACCAATAATATTCACTTGGCTATCTTATACATAATGGGTGCCAGTGCGCTTTTGACACTTTCTATTTGAAAAGGGAACATGTTTCCTTTTTTTTTGTTTGATTTTTTTCCTTTTGTTTTGTTTTTGTGGTTAGTTTTGTTTTGTTTAGTTTTGGTTTGGGGTTTTTTATGTTTTAAATAAAGGGTTTTTTTCACCACTCTACCAAAGCTGGTGTTATCTGATGAGGAAGTGAAACATTGCTGTATTACAGAAATCTTCTCAATTTGCTGCTCATAACACTGAGTGCATTAGTTGGATGCCACGTGTCTCTCCCTCCATGCAGGTGTAGGCTTCAGCTCTCTGTTCTCACCAAGGTGATGAATGAACCAAGGTGATATTCCTCTACTTAAAATAACAAAACTACTTTCCATTTGGGCATCATTTGGAATAGTAACTCACTTGCTTCTAAATTTCTATTTCTAACTCCTTGTCTAAAATTGTTTCCCTAATTTTCTTAGCAAAAACTAATTAAAACAGATTTTTGGGCAATTATTCAGTTTTTCCTTACACTTGCTGGCTTTTCAGATAGAGCTTTCATTGTTGACTAGTCATTTTAGAACCAGAACTCCCTCATTAAATACTACACAAGCTGAAAGGACTTTATAGTTCTCATGTAACAGCATGACAACGGGGGGAGAAGCTTCGTAATGAGAAATAGGGGTCTCCATGGAAATGAGGTCATGGAAATGGCATGAAAAATAATTCACTGGAGTCAGGAGGCTGCTAATACTCCTCAGATGTTTCTCATGACAAATGACAAGTGCTACAAGTGTTCTAAGAGCTGAGCTGCAATATTAGGTCATCTGTGGGAATACCCTCTTTTCACAAAACAAACAAAACAAAAAGTCAGCCTCTTGCCAAGACAGTCTAGAGTTAGATGAATCACCTCCACAGCTGACTTCACAGCATGAACCAGAAGACAACATAAACTATTATGCAGAGAACACGAGTAAACTAAAAACTAGATAATGATTGCTAGTTACACTTGACAACACTAGTAATATGAGGGCAACTTATTTTTCCAAGAAAAGTTACTATTAAAAAAATTTTTATAGAAGTAAAAAAAAACCCAAAAACAAAAACAAAAACCAAAACAACAAAAAAATTCCAGATTTTTTCTTAGTTTTAATGAACTATGACATTATAAATATGTCAGTTCCTTGTGAACCGTAATCAGATTTAAGAACATTACCGGTGTCTAAATTCTGATGTAGATGGGGTGTACCTAAATATTAGTCTAAGATATTCAGTCTTTGCCTTATGAGTGTCTGGCATTACTGGAATCTTCTGACAGCTAGGAAGGGTACTGGACAGGGGCTGAATATGACAAAGCATCCTATATATCTATAGCATACTTTATTAGATGCACGGAGGTCTGCTTCTTAAGGGATTTAAGGTGCTCTCTATTACAGGATATGAATTAAGTCTTTCGGGACACTTCAGATTTTAGAAATTTGGTTCCTTATTCAATTTATCGACACAAACACACACACAAAAAGTAAGAATGAGAAAGAAAACATATGACAGAATAGGAAAGTTAGAGTTATGTCCAAATTCACGTATTCTCTGAGAATTAAATATCACTATTTTGCATATTATCTTGATTTTCAGAACTTCAGCCTCTTGATGTGCAGCTGATTCAATTGCCTGACAGACAATTTTTATGAACATTTTGTTCTGTGGGTACATGAATGAAACATATTTTAAGTAGTCATCAGAAAAATGCTCCTTGTGACAGCACTGCAAATTATTCTTCACCGATATGTCTAGAGTGAAATTATGGGAAAGGCTGTAGTGTTACAGCTCATTGGGACTTGAAAATACCTGTCTGATACATATATTTGTAAAATTATCCTCAAATTAGTTTCTGCTTCTGCTGAGAACGCAGAGGCAAAGGTTTAACTCTCATTAGGGGGGGCATTTCCCCAGCTTCACAAGAAGGTGGTCAAAGCACCCTTGTGGAATTCCTGTTTCTGGCTTGAACATCCTTGCTTACAGTTTGGCAACTAGCATTTAGTCCACAAATTTTCACTGTATTAATTGTTTCTACTATGTCCCCGCTACTGATTACTGAGCTTTTCTTCTTGCTTATCTCATGCCAGTGATATCCTCCAGGGCGTACCACACCCTGGATTTATGTATCACACTCTTTGGCACTCATGGTCTAGCACCTGTTTGTGCCTTACTAAATAAACCCTCATTTAACTGCTTCCCTGGACAGTTGGAGCTGTTACCAGAGCAATTGCTGGACCCACCAGTTTCAATGAGTTTTGCTCCCTGTGAGATCTGGGAACAAAAATAAGCAAAAAACTAGCCTATTTTCAGGGTAAGGAACGGTGCCAGATCTAGGAGACTCCGTTTTCTCCTGAGCTACATGGTATCATTTTTACCAGCTTTGTAGAAGACAGCCGTTAGGGAGGAAGGGTGAGACCAAATAAACGATGCATTTTTTTCTTAACTCTTCCATCTCTGGCTCTTCTTCTTCCCCAGTCCTTGAGATGCAGAGGAGGCAGAGCTACAGCTGAAAGAACAGATCCCCCAGAGCCACACCTTGTGTTCTCCTGGAGAAGGAAATTTTTAAGGCCAGTGCAGAAAAACTCACTCATGCAAAATGGCCAAGATCTATATCCTTGTAATGCTGACATGGGTACAATTCTCATTTTGACAGGTTTATAAATTTAAACAGTTTCCATGAATTACGAAAAAAAATTCCTTTTGTTCTACCTAAAGTAGCACCTTCACTTCTTCTGCAGATATAAAAGGAAAATGGCTTTCTGACACATCTTGCTTGAAGACCAGACATATATCCCTGGAGATCTGGGGAATAGATGACACACACTAGCATCAGGCAGGATTTACTGGCAGCTGCTCCTGTGACAGTCGTCTCCTTCAGGACTTGCAGTCCCTTCTGAAGCTGCTTTCTATTCTCTGCAAAGATTCCTGCTGCAGAAGTGTTGCCTATATTGCAAGAAATATTTGTAACATGTAAGGCAGATGGATGTACTGATTTCTACACAAGGAGATAATTAAAAGTGCTCTCTCCTGTCCCAGATGAGGCAAGTTCTAGCACTTGTTATCTCAAATCAGAATTTTACAATAACCATTTATTATTTAAATGAAATATGCATTTCCTGTGGGTATAGTATATAGTATTTTTTAAAATAACCTTGCAAAGATACATAGCCAGCACTGAAATATTGATGAGTCATTGTTTTCAGAAGGTACCTGTTTTACAAGTGGGAACACTTAGCAGCTGTGACTGTGAGCATTTATTCTTTAAATCATAAAAAGAGGCCCCTCTTCCATCTTTGGATGAAAACATGACATTTTATAAAAGAAAAAATGAGAAAGAAATTTATCCGTGTTATTTGTGCAGTAGATGTTAATGACATTCTGGGTTTAAAAAGAGGAAACCAAGAAATCAATTTGTATACTTTTTAAAGGCTAATCCTTTATTTTTATGATTTGAGGTTGTTAGTATATTTGATGTGCGGCAACCGTTAGACTAAACCGATTTATCCTCATCAAGCTAATCTGGGATCAGCATAATTTTCGGTAAAAACTTGACAGTCAGAATGAAAGTTACTCTGACACTGGTTTAAGATCAAGATACTTTGGTTTTTTGGGGTAAAACCAGACCAATAGGACTTGTAAGGAACTTCTTTGTCTGCAAAAGGTGAATGCTGCACCAACACTCCAGTCCCAAATTTCTTTGAAAATGACTTGTTTAGCCAAGAAGGAACTCCTGCCCGCCATACTTCCAGCTAACTAGAAGTGCTTAGTTCAGAATTGATTTAATGAACAAAGTTGCATACACTGTGACATACAGGAAATCAGATTAATGTACTAGAGTGGGTTTTTGTGCCTTCAAACCTCTAAATTAAGTTCAAGAGTGGAGCCAGGATCAATAGCCCAAGATTGTTCTACTGCAAAGCACCTCTGGCCAGGCTGTCTCCCTGAACCGCCCCCTCCAAAAACCACAGACGCTTCTTTTCCAGCTGAAAAGCTGGGAGCTGTGAGGCAAAATCACTGCAGCAGGAGAGAAATTCTTGCCAGTTTCTATGTCACTTTGGCCAGAGGAAGCATGCTGGAACCAGCTGTGCTCTCAGGGAGAGGGAGACAACAGCTGGCCTGAGACAGAACTGCCTGACATGAAAAAGGTGTGCAGGAGAGGTGGGAATCACCCAGCCCCCTCTTGCTGCCAGGAGGGGCTTCTCCTGGAGATCCACATGACTAATCTCTGCAGGGCTTTTCCTGCAGTAGAGACCTCTGTTTTCATCCTATCAATATACCTGCAATAAATCTCTCTGAACAGCCTGCAGCAGAGCTGCCTCTATATCCCCTGCAATAACTGCCATGAAACATTTCTGCTGCCACGGAGCAATAAAGCTCCAGTGGGGCACAGGACCGGGGAATCAGTAATTCCTGTAATACTTTAATCTAAGACCCACATTTGCAGAGCTGTCCAGGACTGTAACTGTGCCTGTGCAGATTAATGTGCCTGAACTTTTAGAGAAAAAGAGTGGCCAAATTGCTTCACAATTCTGAGTATATCTGAGCTACATGGATCTCCAGGTTGTATTTTCTTGTGGATTTATTAAAATGACTAAATACCTATGAGCAGGCTAACAATGAATAAATTGTATAACAACCATTAAGGTCTCCTGATATCCTAGCAATCTACAGTAAATATTTCCATATGATCAACTGATAAACAGTATCACTCTTATAACATATAAAAGATAAATGTCAGGATATAACCCTTTCCAGACAGGAAGTTTTCTTCAACTACATGGCTAGATGACCCCCATGTAGAGGCTTTCTCAGGAGACATTAGGTTATTGAGTACAGACAAAGGGAAAATCATGCTGCTAGAGCAGAGGTGCTCTCCTGGCACTGCTCATCTGGTGTTATTCTAAACAGAAAGATGTGTTCTATTCTCGATGCTGCTCCATCTGCATTGTGCAGGGACCTGGGTGTTAGGCTTTGACCTTATCAAGTCTCATCATCAAGAACAACCACACAAGTCCCTCACAAAATTCTTATCACTTTCCTACTCCCTTCTGCTTGTGTGTTGAGATCTCAGAGGGGGTGCCAGAGCCTCAGGGAAAGGCTTTAGCTGGGACACAATAAACTCTGAATACAGACACAAAGCCAAGCCTGGGTGGCAATGACACACACATAGACATTATATCCCTTTTCATCTCAGGTCTATGCCCACCTTTTGGGAAAATACCACTCGGGATGAATTTCTTAGATGACCATGGTACATGCTTTTGATGGGGAGAGATTTGGCCTAGTAGCTGCTTCTGGCCACTTCTACAAACCTTTCCCTCACAGTGATACTCTCTGGACTGCTATGGAAACTTCCAGAAGCCTAAATATATGCCATTTGGTTCTGCACATCCAGTTTCTAACAAATAGTACATATTAATTTTTAAGCCTGACTGAATATTCTGATTTTAAAAATGAGCTTAGATTTAAATTAGCATTCTGCTTGATAAACTGTTTTAAAAGGCTTTAAATTATGAATATTTACAATGCTATTAATTTGTGGTGCTACTAGTATTTTTCTTTAATGGTTAATTATCACAACTAATGTGTTTGAATTATTCTAGGAATCTTTCCATTATTTTTTCTGTAAATATTCATTCTTTCATTTGCACCTTCTAATTTAATGCTCAGACTGAAATGAAACATGATTACAGTCTTTTAAAGGAAAAAAAAACCCCTCAAAGTCAACATTCTCTCTCCCCAGGCACTAGCTTTTTGGTTTGGGTTTTTAGTTTGTTTTTTTTTTTTTTTTTTTAAATCAGCTTAACACTAACTGATACTCAGGTTTTTCACCCTGTAAGTAGATTTTCCTATGGGTCATGCATTCAGAGATCTGCTGGCAGATAACAAAAAGAGCCAGACTGTGTGCTAGAAAATTCCATAAGGCATTAAAAAAGAAGCAGTGCTTTCCACAAGCTGCTTCCTAGCAGCTCTTCCAGCTACAAGCATGTTACTGGACATCCACCAGTGCTTCCACTAGGTGTTTGCCCTCAGTTCATTCTGCTAAAGATGGGGCATGAGTTTAAACACAATAATCCTAATCCTAAAAACAAACAAACAAGAATACCCCATCCATTGGAATGCTACTATTCCTAAATACAAATACTTTCACACTTCTCTTTCTGATCAGATT
This sequence comes from Falcunculus frontatus, assembly GCA_013398115.1. Taxonomy (NCBI): domain Eukaryota; kingdom Metazoa; phylum Chordata; class Aves; order Passeriformes; genus Falcunculus; species Falcunculus frontatus. The sequence continues at coordinate 160,135 of VZRV01007591.1, forward strand.
AAATCCCATTGAAACAGATGGTACAACCACCATTTTAAAAGTATGTGTAAAAAATTACTGTGGTATCTTTCCAGCAGTCAAATTGCCATCTTCCTTCCCTGGCCTTTCCACCTGTGTTTGAGATGTCAAAGTTTTACATAGCCACTTTAGGTCAAGTGAGAGCACAATACTCAACAAATGATAGCATCATTGTACTCTAGCCATATTTTAAATGGAAAAATGTCACATGAACCAGTTCCAAATTATGGTACGGGAAAATGAACAGAAATGAACATTTGAGTAAGATGGCAGGGAAAAACCCCCTTCTGTCAAAACCAGAGTCCCTTGGGATGTTTCACATTCACAAAATGCAGACCAGACTTTATATGTTGAGGATAGAAAAACGTATCTCATGGTAGAAGCATCCAAAACATCATTATATAGTGATATATAGTGCCAGCAGTTTAGACATCAAAACACTTCAGGGAAAAAAGAAAAGAGATTTTATCTGTAGCCCTTGTATTTTGCTTGCTTGCCTTAGTCTGGACAATGTCTTACCTGTGTTTCTCAGTCTTCCGCACTGAGAACCAGTTCTGGGCTGGCATCCCAATACAGGCTGTCACTTTCCTTGCTTGCTGGGGAAAGACCAGAAAGATGTTTTGGGTGAGAAGCTCTAAGCAAGCAAGGCTTGCCATAACTATTTGCCTTATTGGCACCTACCTAGGTGTAGCGGGTTTGGTTCGTAACCAGGCAGAAACACCAATTAAGTGTAGTGGTTTAGTTCGCATTTCCTACCTTCTGTGAGATAAGAGGTTTGAAGAAAGGCAAAGCAGGCTCAAACTTAAAGAACATGAAAGAAAGTTTATTACTAACAGAGTTAAGAGTAAAATAAAATAAGAGATTAAGACAAAAACCCCTTTTTCCTCCAACCCCTCCCCCCCACCCCCCACTTCCTCCAGCACAAATAATGACAAAACATGGGATTTGGTCACAATCCCATGCATTCACAATTCTTAAAAGTTTCTCTCTATTATTTGAGGAAATAGAGGTCTCTTTTGCGTCTCATGGTTTTCCCAAACTGCACCAGCAACAGCCCCCGCCCGGAAAATCTGCTGCCATAAAAAATACATCTCTCTCTCAGAGGAAAGAAATCACAATTTCTTCCACACTGTCCCATGAGCCACACATGGGGTATTCTTGTTTAAGGATAGACNGCTTGCCCTTGATGTTATTTTACAGTTCAGTATAGGCTGAGTTGGTTGTAGGAAAGCTCCGTCAGCTCCCGCCGCCTCCTCACGGTCGTGTGGGGGGGTTCCTCAGCAGTAGCTTCAGACGGTCTCGGCTCTGCAGCAGCAGCTGCTGCCCACGGCTCCGAGGGGACTCTCCCAGAGCCGGGGCCCGTGCCAGCCGGGGCCGGGGCCCATGCCCGCCGGGGCCGGGGGAGGGGAGGCCCAGGGCCGTTCCGAAGAGCCCCGGCCAAATTCCTCCCCCCCCAAACTCCCCGCCAGGAGGTTTAAGCAGAAGAAAAAAAGGGACACTTCCTGTGTCTCCACTGGCTTAAATATGGAAATTTTGAGAAGCGTGACTGGTCAAGAGATCTGTCCATCAGACTCGGGGTCAACCCACGACAATAGGTCTGGAGAAAAACTAACCCTGTGATGTCATATATGTTACTGTGGTATGTCTGGAAAAGAAAGAAGGGAATGTAAGAAGTGATTTGGGAAAGAGAGCCAGACTGCTGTTTATAGGAAGGAATAAAACATTTTGGAAAAGAATGTAAGGGGTTTAAGTTGTGGTAAGGGAGATTCTAATTAGACATTTAGGAAAGTATTCCATTTGCAAAAATAGAGATGAGCAGTAAAATGGGCTGCCTGAGGATGTCGTTGGTATATAATTGATCTTCCTTTAAAGCAGAAGTCTGAGTTAGCTGTCTCGTGAGGTATGTTTACAAGACAAGACTTGGGTATGCACCAGCAGTGCCTGAGCCCTGGTCGAAATGCCACATGGTTGAGGGCAGGGAAGTGGGGGTCTCCATCAGTATCCCTGCTCAAGATGGGCAGGACATGGGCACTGTTGTACTCCAACATTGAAAATACCAGTCATGATTCTTCCTTTTCACTATTGCTTTCTGTAAACCTCTAGCACTAAAAGGTAGAACCATAATTAGTTTGCAAGGCTTTGAAAGTAGAATTGACTAGAAGGGAAGCAATAAACAATTCATTGTTCCAATCGACAATAGTGTGGGGTCATTTCTAACAAACCTAATGATCCTTAGCTAAATATTCATCAAGATATTTAAGCTTAATTTCAAAGTGACCTGAAAAGTATCTGAGTCTTGATCTCCAGTTCAGATTTCAGTGTGATAGCAATATCCTTAGGGAAAAATGAAATACTTGCACATAAAACTATGTGGAGAAGCTTTTCCCACTCTGATAAAGTTATCAAGATTTAAAAAAAAAAAATCTTATTCCACGCTGGGATGAACCTCTAAAAGCTTTTCATAAGAAAAAATGAAAGAGAGACTGTTTCTTATGTCATCTCAGAATCGTCGGCTGAGACCAAAGCTCGCTGCAGGGCCTTGCACATCACAGAGAAGCGCACAGGGGTGAGGGTTCCACTGATTTGGCCTGCCCTTCCCAGGCTCTCCTTTACGCACTGCAAAAGTGTTTGAGTACAACCAAGTAACATGGGGAATCCAAGTACAAACTTATTTGAACCAGAAGACCAAAGACTTGAACTCTGTTCTACCAAGCCTCAGATGAGTGTTTCTTCCCTTAGGCACTTGTGGATTTGGGGTTGAGTTTGATGTCCACCCCTGCACTCACCACTTTTCCTTTCCTCTCATCTTCCCCATGTGTACCCACCTTTTATCTATCATCCTCCTGGAACTGGTGCCTAAAATCGGTGGCAGGTTTTATTTCTAACAAGGTCCCTTTACTTATGAAAAAATAATTTTTTTGCAAAATACCAGTTACCTGTATTTATGTTCTATCAATATAGTAACTTTAGCAGTTCAGAAATATTTAAATAGATGGGCAGATAGCCCTGGAGTGCACCAAACACACACTCACACTGCAAGCCTTCTGCTGTTCCAGCACAGTGACCGCTGCTAGGTAGATCTCGTTCAAAGTCATCTCATCAATCACCTTAAAAGCCATGAAAACTAATTTCTAAACTAAAGCATTTTCAATTCATCTTTCATGTGTCATCAAGATACTTTGAGCTGAAATTTCTTATTATCTGTCTCTTACCTCCCACCCCTGCAATCACAGTACTCATCACTCAGAGAGAGAAAGCAGCAGAAGGCTACATTTTAATAAAACTCTTTGGGATTTTTTTTTCAAGATAGCTCTCATTAAGAAGTCAGTGGAAGAGACACAGCTGAAACCGTGGTAAAACAATTTGAAAATTCAGTCCTGTGTGTGATTTTAACCATGTGAATGAAAAGACTGAGGAAATAAAGGTTGGAAAAGCAATAGGATGGAGAAAAAGTTTAAAAAATTATGTTTTGTTATCAGTTGTGTATATGTTTTAATAAGCAGTGCATGTCTTCTAACAAGCAGATTTTCTAACTGGCCTATCTTCAGGGACTTCAGACCTATCAGCATTCTCACAGTATACTATAGAAGACATTGTGCTTTGTCTTTTGTGTAACTATAAAAAGCTTCAAAATATTTGGAAGTGAATGTATTACCAAAGAAAGATAATCTTTTAATGCTGAAAGCACAGATAGCTAAAACTCTTCATAGACTATGCATTCTGTGTATTTTTCTTAGCTAATGAAATGAAAAAGAAAGAAAAGTCTGGTTGTTGATAGTGCCAGTCAATAAAAGTGACACATTCCAGTTTTTAGCCTGTGGAAGGTCAGGTCTGTGTCAAAACTTTTCAAGATGTCCCTGTTTTTAGAGAGATTACTCATGCTTTCACATTATCCCTGGGTTTTACATAGCACATAAAAATTGTAAAATAAGAGATTTTTTTTTATTTGTCAGTATTATGAAGTATTTTGAGGAAAATATTTTTCATACCTTACCATTTTGTTATCCTTCCCACCCGGACTAAATTTTTGTTTTCAGTTCTCTCACACCATGGTACATCAATGGACTCCAACGCCTTGGTGATTCAGACCAAATAGTAGCTATTTTGTATCTAAAGAGAATGGGATATGCTTGATAGCATGAGGTTTGATAACCTCTCAGTAAGAAAGAAAACCCAAACCACTGTCATGATAATCCTGACTACAAAAAAGTCTAAACTACGGAGTTTTAAAGCTGAGTTAGTTTTGCCAGAATATTGTTTTATTAAAAAAAGTGTCCATAAGTAAAATAAGTATGTCTAATAATTACAGACAGGAAAATTTATAAAGACATATTTGTTTCTCTTTGCGTTTCATGTATCACCCTCTTGCAGACTGTAAGTGCCTATCCTCTGTTCTAAGGAATTTACATTTAATTCAGAGATTATAATGATCTTCATAGATAAATGCAATCCCCTGCAGATGTAATTATTTCAACGAAGAGTTCAACTGAGCAGCCTGTGCCAATTCCCAACATTGACCTGTCCTTTGTCTGGTAGAAAATCTTGCTTCTTTCTTCACAGACAGAGCTAAAGCAATTTTTCACATGGATCAGTATTTAATTTTTGGTTTAAGGTTTATTTTGATTTTTTTAAAAATTTCTTTCCATAAATTGAACTGAACAGCAAGAAGCAAGGAAAACCAGAAAGACACGTTCTATAAGATTTCAGCTGAACATTGGTGTGTTAGGGTTAGGCTGTTGGTGGGCTAAAACATTTCCTTTCCTTTTTTTTCTGGCAAATATTTACTTTTGCAGTTGGAAAAGATGTAGCTGAACACGACTCTAAAGAATTATTGGACAAAATGCATGTGGTACGAGTTTATGTTATTAGTGGCAAGCATGCTGCTAAAATATTAAGTTTGTTAAGTTACCTGGTAATGCTCTCTAAATTATATTGCCTAAATTATATCAAAAAGGAGCAAGCTTTGAAAAGAGCTTTCCCGGATTCCTTTAAATAAGGAAAACCTACTGCCCAACATAACATAGACAATCCTTTATTTTGGATTTTTTGTTTAACATAACATAACATAGCATAAATTTGGGACATTCATACTTAAAAGAAAAACAGGGCAAAAAGAAAACCCCAAAAAGACAACAGAAACCATTTCTTTTCTAAAGATATTCCTAGTCTTTTCTGTATTATCTTAACATTTATCTTCCCCTTTAACTTGATTTTAAAACTATATTCTGTCATTAAATTTTGGTTTAGATTTTTAAGAAGGCCAGATTTTATAATTTTTTATGTCCATTTGCTCTCTTCCACTATGAAGGAAGCGAGAAAGGAAATAAAAAACCATATTCATAACTGCTTTGGATTTATTAAACAGTACAACTCATAAGAGTGGATAGTACTTGACACTGAACCCCCCCGCGAAATATCTATTATACCCCAGTGTGATACAAGCACTTCAATAAAGCTGAAAGTTAAGATTATTATTCATCCATTAATGAGACCATGTATTTTATTCTGAGATAAATATCAATACGTCTTGCTGCTCGAGAGATAGCCCAGCTTACAGGGAAAAAAGATACCTTCATCTCCCCGCCAGCCCATCCCGTAAGATCTGTTGTGGATTACTAAGCTCCAAATGCTCCTGGCTACCTGTGAGGGAGCTCCTGCTCTGTGGACACCTGCAGACTCTGCTGAATTTCACCAACACTGTGGGAAAACAGAATCACAGAACCGTTTATGTTGGAAAGGACCTCTGAGATCATTGAGTCCAACCTTTTACCAAGCACCACCTTGTCAACCAGACCATAGCACTGGGTGCCATATCCAGTAATTTCTTGAACACTTCCAGGGAGGGTGACTCCACCTTCTCCTCGGACAGCCCATTCCAGTGTTTAAATGCCCTGTGCAGAGTGACAGACAAATCTGTGGGAAGCTGGCAGCAAGGACATAGGACTCCTTGATGCACCCATGGCTGTGGTGCAAGGACACCAAATGTCTGGCAACTTGGCAAGGAAGAAAGAGGGGAGGGATTCAGAAAGGCTTTCAGGTAGCATCTCTTTGGATATCTGGGTGTTTGTTCTCTTTGGTGAAGGGCTCTATGGCATGAGCCAAACTGGACCTGTGTGATCTCAAGAATTCTTGTTGAATTAGATTGTGTAGGCAGTGAGTACAGGGACTGACTGACATCAGGCAGTGTGAGCCCAGTCTTAGAAACTACAAGAGCTTAATTCATTTTTTACTTTGGCTTGTTTTAGAAAACAAAGGTTTTAACACCTTTCAAGACAGCAGGATGCTCACAGATATGTTGATTTTCTTCAGGATATGTCCCTTTTCTCCCCAGCAGCACCTGAGGTGTCCTGGCCCTTCAGGAAGCTCAGTCAACACACTCCCCAACTCAAAGGCAGCTCTTCCTTAGGTGGCCACACCGAGCCTATTTCCAAACCCCATTCTACTAGAGATGAGATGTTTTTAACACTCCCTAGGAGCACAGTTTACCTCATCACTGCCTCTTTTTAGCCCAGGTTATTTTTATTCAGAGCAGTGTCGCTGTGATGGACAAGCATAACGCTTTTGACAGGGCACACGGCAAGGTCTAACTACCAAACTCGAGCTATGTGCCTCTCCTTTATGGGAGTGCAATCAGTGCCATATACAGTGTGTCATGCCTTGTCTATTGGCCATCATCTTTTATCATGCACATTTTAACTTGCTAATTACCCTATCCATATGTTACACATGCTCCTGAGCTTCAATTAGTAGCAGCACCTGTTCAGTTCCCACTGCATATTTTTTAATATTATGTTTGGACATTACTGGTGGGTAGAGTGGGGATTTATTTCCAAACTAAGACACATTTGGGATCTAGTTCTGTTCAGGTTGGTGCTATATTAAGAAAAGTTCTGGGCAATGAAAATCAGTGGAGAAATTAAATTCACCGTTCATTCATTCAGAAAGAAATTCAACTGCTTAAACAAAGGTGTCTAGTTTCATTTGAGCTGCCATCAGATGGAACCCTCCTTTGAGGAGCACTCCTACTGAGTTTTGGCCATTAATGGATGAAGCCCCCATGTCCTCAGTAGAGCTCAGCAGAGTTTTACCCCCAATAAGTGCACAGTTAAAAGACCTGGGTTATCAGAACCACTGATAGGTCTGCTGTACTGCATCACACTGCTTGCCCTGGCTGGAGACAGGGCTGGCAGGTGTGACAGCAGAGCTGAGGATGCTTCAGACCCTTCTGGTTGAGAGTGTGAGGTCAGGCAGAATTCCTCAGGGTGCAGATAGGAATGCTCAGCAGCTGTGCTGGGAGAGCTGAGTCCTGCTGTTGGTGGATATTGTCAGTGGGACTGTTTTCCTGCTCTGTTGCCTGGCACCTACAGACTATACTGTGAACTTAGATACCCACACATAAACCCTTTAAACTCAGAGTCTCAGCTGTGAATCAAATTCCTCCCTTTCAAGCTTTCATTTCTCCTTTATGCAACAGCATCTGAGTTTTATGTGGACGTTTGCTAGACCTCTGACAGGTCACAATGTGATGCTCCTTAGTGTATTTCTATTTTCTTTTCAGTCAAAATCTCACCTCAGTGCACCACTCCTTTGGTGGATTATGTGGTTTAGGCCTTCACAGAATTTCTTCAGACTGTGAGAGTAATACATTTATCATTTTTTTCACTTAGTAGAATATCCTCACCTCTCAGTGTTCTAAATAAGGATGAAAAGTCATAAGAAAGCCAAAAAAATGTGTTCTTTTCAGTAGTTATTTTAGTAGCTCAGCCTCTGGGGTTTTTTGTGTTTGGTGTTTGTTTGCTTTTTTGTTTGTTTTACTATAGCTCCTGTCTTTACTATGGGTCCTTTATATTCAGTTTAGTAAAACTTCTCATGTTTATCACATTCCTTAGAGATTGATGATATTTACTGGGCTGGTAGAGCAGAATGTCTAAATACCAGTTAAACCTCTGACAAGAATATTCCCAACTCTGTTCCTGACTAAAAAGCTAAAAATAGGGAAAAAATGTATTTCATTTAGTTTTCTTAGGCACGTTTTGAATAGTGTCCTACATGTTGGAAAATCATATTCCTGTGCAGTTTAATTATGTGTTTTCAATTTATTTTCTCCATCTCTCTGAAGGCAATTGCTTTTTTTTTTGTGTTGTTACATAATTCACAGCCATGTGGAAAAGCAGCAGACACATCATTGGCAAGTGTCTGCATAAGTCTCCAAGGTTTTCACCCATGTTTTCACAGATGTCCTCTTAGAACCCATCTAATCCCCCACATCAAGGTTTTATAGATTATTTGCACTCACAGGGAATGGTGTAGTATAGAGCCAAGTAAGAAAAGACTGCCAGCTGGCCAGAATATTTGATAAATGTGAGAACAAAAAAAATCCCACTCATAGCAGTGAAGTGATCTATTCCTGGAACACCAGCTGGATTGCTGTAATAAGCTGTTAAACCAGTGTAGTAAAATGAAACCCAGATTCACTATGAAGATTATAGAGCAGATCTATTTCCTTCTGCAGTGAGGTTTCATTTTTTTTTTTAATTTTAGACTATTGGTCACTTGCAAGGATTACAAAAATATGCAATAGATTGACCTTTTCATTCATAAATTTTGAACTGGAATGACCCAAATTAAAGTTTTACAGGATTATGCTCCAGCACCCTTGAGTATCTGCTTCAGTGTCAAATGACTATGGCAGGCTAAGAAACTTTTAAAGAAAAATTTAAAGAAATTTTATAAGGAACTGTATCTCAAACAATGAGGTAATGATTAAAAATATCATTTGAGAAAAAATCCAAGAAAAATCTCAAATGTACACTACTTTGTCATAGTATCTATTATGCAATAAAGAAGAATTTGAAAGTCTGAAAAGAGATGAGAATTTATCTTCATGGCCATATTTATTAGCACCATCTTGTGATCCCTGCCAAAAAAAATTAAAACCAAACCTTTTGACTGGAAACTGTGCTCTCTGATAGTTTGGTCTTTCAATTTGTGATTCTAATTAGCTTGGGACTGAGATATGACAATAAACTAAACATCCATAGAGAGTTTAGTAAATGAAATGAATGAACTTAGTAAGAACTGACAAGGTTGAGATGCCCAACTTTTGTTACTGTTCCCTCTCGATGGAAACAAAAGAAGAAAAGCACCAAAGAGATCCTAAGCCTCCTATCATTGGAGAAGAATCAAGTGCTTCCTAGATAAACATGCCATTTCTTATAAAATAATATAGCTGAGTATACCTCAGGAATCACAACTCAACCATATCACCACCAGTAAAAGAATACTGGACTGTTTGCTCTTGCTTGTAGCTTTACACAGTGAGGACCTTGATATTTTGTTCCTCTGGTGACTGAGAAACTGTAGGAGTGACAAACTGAACACCCTTGGGTCTGTTGGTTATTATGGCTTCTAAACTCCAGATGATATAGGGGAAGAACAGACATCTGAAGGTAATAATAGAAAAAACCCCAAACCATATTGGGTTGACAAGGCATTACATTTTCCAGCAAAAAATGAATAACACAAGAAGGGTCAGTTGCAGATATATCTGTTTAAAGCTGCTTAGGAATGTGAACTCACATGTCTCAGGTGACACAACCTATAGCAAATTTAAGGTGTGGTTACAGGTAATGACTATCACCAATGGGAAAAGGAAGCAGGATACAGATGATTTCCTTACTACACCTGATTGCCTTTCAGAGTATGGGAAATGGAAACAGGCCAGTGGCCAGGAGAATTCTCCTTTGAGGCTGGATATAGCCAGGGGTTATCCATCTGGTGCCTTTGTTTTGTGATGCTGTCAGATTTTAAGGCTGTCATAGGCAGTATTTCATACATGACCCTTATCCTGGCAATTGAGAGAATTCTAGTTTAGTTCAATGGATTTAAGAATGCCTGGCATTTTCCAAAAAACAGCTGGTGAAAGCTATAAGATCTGAAGAACATCTCTCCAGCTTTCATCTCCCATGTGAGATTTTGGTGAGGCTAATTAGAGATAAGAAAGGCTGAATTTTGACTCAAATCTCTCTGCTTGACATTTCAAACATAACAGATATTTAAAATACTATAATTTATTTATTGTGTTCCCTGATTCTCTTAGTGAGTGATATATGACACCTTTATTAAGAGACACAGAAACCAGCCATCATTTTTGGTGTGGCCAGCCACAGGTCCTCTGAGCCATGGATCTGCTACCGAGCTCACATAAGCCTTGCTAAGCCTTCTCAGTTGCAGTGGCAGGGAAAGAAATTTTTTTTAAAATGCTGATTTTCTGGCTTTGTAAATTAAAGCCATTCATCTGTTACAGCTGCCTATATCATAAATCAAAAGCACTATTTATATGTATTAACCTGGGGACCTTAGCAGTCAGGGGAGAGAGCTTTGGAGAGATGGCATTTGTGCCTTTGGAAGCCTTCCCTCCCTCCCTCCCATTGAAACAGGCTATGTTTAGCACAGGTTAACAAGATTTCCGTTTTTCCTGATGCAAAGAGCTTTGCTGTGGGTGGGGAGGTTTGCAGAAACTACCTCATTATGAATTTCTGAAGAGAGAAAAATTATGTTTCTTTCTGTTGCAAGACTTCAATTACATTGCTGGACACTCCTTTTGTTTCCTTTTTTTGTTGTTGCTGAGGTGTTTGCAGCAACTGCAGCCACTGAATATATCTTCCTGCTCTGTCCTTCAGAGCAGACAGCTTCTGTTTTGTCAGTGTTTACAAATGACTGAATAAGTATTTAAAATATTTTTGAAAATAAGGTCTTGTAACAACCAAAGAAAAAAGCAGGTTGTTGCATCACCAGCATTACTGTGTATATTAATAAGGTTAGGGGCCAAATACATAAGAGGAATGTTGATATCTAGCAATTTCTTTTCTAGCTACCCATCATTCCCACAGATGGTTTCCTTTAATTCCTGAGGTTGTTAAATTAGGGTTTAGTACATTTACCTGTGCATAAAGAGATACATAAAACACAAAAAACAACAAACCAAACAATATCAGAAAAGAGAAACACAGATTTCTGGTGCCCGGATGAGGGTTAGTTGCCCTGGGAAGGCAGCTTGCATCCCAAGCAATCCTTCATGACACTCAACAGGCATTACTGACGTGAACAAAGGCAACGAGAAGGTAAATAATGCTCATGAGTATGTTTAGAATTCATTGCCAGCTACTGTGGCTCATTTATGCTTGGTATCCTCTTAGTTTTTGATCTGGCATGGCCTGATCTAGCTCAAGTCCCAAAACATCCCGCCTTGGGTGAGTTCTGGGTCTACACTAATGAGCTCTGCTTCTTAACTGTGCAGACTCTTGACCAAAGAACAGTACCTTGCAGAAATAACAGCTTGGGTTAATGCTAGTTTGAGGATCTCTGCATTTTTCCCTTATTACATACTGTGGGTAAGCTTTAAAAATTGTGAAAACTTTGGGAGCAGTTGAAACATGTAATAATAAAGTCAATAGCAAAGTGTAGGAGCAGCCATGCTAACTGAGGCTTGGGACTGCAAAATCCAAAAAACTCAAATAATAATTTGTGGCACATCTTTGAGAATGAAAAAAGAAAGCTCTTACAAATAGGAAGAGGCATGTGATAGCCCCTAGAAAATTGCAAAGATTCAATCCAGATAATTGATTTAACCTAAAGGTTACCAACATGCAGATTAAATTTTGATTTTTGTCATTTTTCAAGGCTTATGAGTTTAAAAATCAAGTTGGCCAGCATTACTTGGCATGTTTTAAATTCCTGGGCTGATTTAAGATCAGCCAGTACTAGCAAATGCTGTTTTCCTTTCTTGGATGTGTCCCCTTGAGGGAAAACTCTCATTTTTCTGCAGTTTTTTTTGTTTGTTTAACAGAAAGGTCCACAAAAAGTCTGTCTCCAGAGTTAGTGAATATGCTTCAGTGTACAACTGTCTCAAAGTAATCTTATGTACTCGTCAGACTGGCACAGGTGCCTGGCAGTGGCTTTTGGCACATATGGAAGTTCATTTTACAGCTTCTTAATTCCTACTGTGGGCAAATGGAAGGTGTATTAATTTTATGCCAATGTATAAAACTACCGCAGTATTTCATTATTTTGTTTGAATATGTAGAGCAGAAAAATCAGTCACCTTCAAAAAGAATCTTAAAATCTGTAATTTCATATTTTTATAGATATTCCTATACTGAAGAAGAGAAACCCCTGCAAATTGGGAGTTGTGTCTATTAGGAATAGAAGTTAATTATCCATAGAGGTTATCATAAACCTGTGACTGAATTTCAGACATAAACATAAAGAAAAGAAAATATAAGTCAACAAGAAAATGCCATACAACCCTTAAGAAAGAAATTGTTTCAGAGATGTCTGGGAATACACATTTAAAATTTTACTTAATCTGACCTCTTTACTGTGTGCTTCTACTATTATTTTCAGTTGATTACTGCAATTATTCACTGAAAAACAGATTTATTAATTATGTTCCATAAATAAAATCATGCTAAGCTTATTTTCTAATCACTGATCATTGTTTTTAGACTTGCAGGATGGAGATGATACATTAAATATCAGTATGTCATGTTTATTAGTATACACTTATCATTTAAGCTTGGCATCACATTATAAGATTAAATCACCCTCTGTCACAAGCATAGAAAAGAACTAAAAATTGGAATTATGCAAAACAGTTCAACAGAATGGGGACAACTGAATATTTCCTGGCTAGGCCTAAATAGCTGTTAAAATACTTAAGCCACAGGGTTGCAAGAGGAGACTTTAACAGTAGGAACAGGGAAAAGAGGCTGAAGTTGTGCTCTCCCTACACAGAACCACCCCCAGCTCAAGGGCTGAAAACAGAGGATCTGTGTCTGCCCTAACGCGGATACTGGCAGCAGCCCAATTAGAAATGTGTGAGGTATCTTGTTCACTGTCTGCTTATAGAAGCACTGATGGAGCACAATTAATGCAAGTCTACACTGTGTAGCTTTGTTTCCCTTTGTTGCTAAAACTGATGGTGAGCAAAGCTAATATCATTCATTTACAAATGGTGTGTATAAATAATTTCTGTAGGAAGGGAATTGCCTGTCCTGAGCATGAAAGAATAAAGGATGCAGACATCCTAGAAACTCTTGCTCTACTGAGAAATAGTATCGTCCTTATTTTTTTAAATGCTTAAATAAAGTCTTAGCAAATTTATTCAACACTCTGTAGAGGACAACTGAGATGCCTTTATATAATTATATTCTTAGGACTCATTTGATCAAAATTTGGGATATTATAGGTTACTTCAGAAAAAATGGACATTGCAGCAGCATGTTCCTGACAATCTTCTGTTTCATTTAGAAGAATATATAAAGTCTTGACAATTCACAGGAAAAATCAAGCTTCTAGCAACAGTTCCACCTGGAAATCTGTATTGATATAATGAGCTAAAATCAGATTCCCAAGTCTGCTTTCATTGTGTCACACCCATGATGGGTGAAGTTTTCTTTTCAGTCATGTTTCCTGTATTTTCAAACAGTATTTCTCAGATTACGGCAAAAACCAAGCCAGAACAAAACAAAACTCTACCCCTGCCTGGAGATTATTTAAATTGTTGAGAAATGTTACATTCACATACAGGGAGGTAGGGAGGAAGCAAAAGGGAAAGGAACAGAAATATGTGTATAGCAGCCTCAGAAAATTTTCCTAAATGACAGACAGCAGTTAAGGTCCGTCTCATAGAAGCTCAATACAAGCCAAATAAACTCTATTTCCACAGAGCACCAGATGGCTGGAGCTGTTCCACACCATCCGTGGTCCAAGTCTTCTCTCTTGTAGGAGACAAATGAGCTGAGGTGGTACCAGTGAAAGCTGCTTCACAGAATATCTTCCCCTGCGTTATGGTCTTCACCATTTGGTAATTGACTGGCATTTCTGCCAAAGCAAATGCACATGACAGTAGAGTAGGCATGAGCTGTAGTCTGCCTAAAGCCCTTTTGTGCTATTCTCTTTTCTTTGCAAGGTTTCAATCTCAAATTTTCCTCTCAAATAGAAGCCTGTCTATTTCCCGTGCTCAGTTAGTTCATTGTTCAGGGTTAAAATTTAGAAGCAAATGCCATGTTTTTGTGACAGTACGGGTGAAAGGGATGTCTCTGTATTGATTGCAAGTCTATCTAAAGAGGCACCATAAACAATGATGGGCATTTAATCAACTACTTAGATCCAAAGAATTCATTCTGCTTGTGAAAGAAAGTGGGAAAAGCCTCTCACCACAGCTTTTCCTTATTCCAAAATTAAATTACTCTGGTGATTAAGAGAAGCTGCTCTTAAATTCTCTGCAGTTGACAGAATTAAAGTGAAGACAGGAGTTGGTGAAGAAGGATTCAGTTCAGAGCACAGTTTATACAGATTGATTGCATATGACAGATGAATACCTTAGTGTAATAAGGAGCAGCTTTGTAACTTACTAACAATTTAAGTGATTCTCACTTTCAACTTGCCATCTGTATGTGTGTATATGCACAGAACTCTATGCAGGCATTCTAGATTAGTGTAGCCTACAAAAAATGCATGTAGAAATGCTGAAAGTCTGGTCAGGCTTAATGTGCCTGAAGCATGTGGAAACCTTGAAGTAAATGCTTTCGTCATTCCTTCAGCTTCGATACACAGTTCCAGAGGAATTGGCAAGAGGAATGTGATGGCCCATTGTTGGAGAGCTTTCTTAGACATTTTAATGATTACATGCTTATATCAAAGGATAAATCTTAATTTCATAAACCAAATAGCACTTACCCTGACCTCCAATGGGCTGTAGTTTCGAGAAATAGCCACTAGACCAAGACTGTAAATGTTACCATGGGAATCACTTAGTCTAGAACACAGATGATGAATTTGGAATTAATAATAATTCAAAATTACAAGAAAATTAAAAATCCATTCTAGAGATACAGAACACTGTTGCTGTTGAGTTTTCAAAAAAAAAAAAAAAAAAAGGAAATCGCTTTTGCTTTCAATGTTAAAAATAGAGCAGATGAACAAATTTCTGTTCCCAGAGGAGGGAATACGGTCACCCCTTAATCTTCTTTTTAAAGTGATCAAGTAAAATGTTGTGGGTTTTCTTTTTTTCTCCAGTTTTTTTCTCCAGTGTGTTTCCCAGTTGTATGTCTGGTCTGAGAACCCCTTTCACTGTTTTAGTGGCTCTTTTGAACAGTGGTTTCGTGGCCAGGTACAGCAATTCAGTGGTAATACCAGCACCAACTGGTTTGTATTATGACAAAAGTATACTGGGTAGCTGTGGTGGAAATGATATGAACTTTAAAAATCTATAGAATATCTATGATTTATACTTGGCAAATAAGCAATATGAATCAGAGAAGATGTATTTGTTTCACTAATTTTTGCGCTTGTAACGTCCAACAAAAACTCCTGCTGCTAAATCCTTATTACGATGCCTCCGGTAAATTCTGCATATGATGTATATGTCAAGATTTGTGCTGGATATGTGATGTTTTCCTTTTGTTTATTCTCAGAGAACACACACGCAATTAGAGATTACAGTACATGCACAAACAAAGGCAGCAACAGGCAAGAGTGTCCATACTGGTGTCATTTAGTACTGGGAGGAAAACAGAAACCTCAATTTGAGAAGCACATAAATGTTGTGAACTCTGTTAGGGGTAAAGGATCCCTGAAATGTTCATTTGATCTTATATTATCTATAGTTTAACTTAAATGTTGAGTTGCTTGACTGGATTCTAACAAAGCCTTTATAAAATGTCAAATGCAGCTGATTCTCTGGTTATGCAGCACATTTGTGTTTAACACACACTGAAAGCATTTTAATAACCTATGAAGTGTACCTGCTAGACACATTTTAAATTTATGTAAATCCTTTTAATTCTTTCCAGGTTTCTTTTTTTAAATCAGTGAAAGAGTAAAATTTGGCATTTGAAACAAGCAACTGTAATGAACAAAGCAGAAAAATCAGCTATTCAAATCTAAGGATGTTTTTATTCTTCATTTTTTCTTTTGTAATTTCATGGAAGCATAAAATTTTACGACAAATGACCTTACTCGTGCAGTTTGCTCTATTGGAGGTAGATGAAATTCATAGACACCTTGCAAGGTAATTACTGACCCCTTGGGTTGACTGTTAAAAGAGAAAAACTCTTTTCTTTCACCTGCATTTTCTTAGTATTTCATATTCTATATTAACTTAATGCAGAAAAAAAACCATACAGGGCAATTGACAGACATACCACTAGGAGAAATTTACTTTACAAAATTGAATAAGGCTGCCAGCTTTCCTCCCCATTTAATAAACACATGTACAACAATCTACTTCCCCCCAGAGAATAATGGGAAGAAGATAAAATGGGAGCTAACAGTGGAAGACAACAGTGGAAAACTATTTCAGCAGGTGTGACACAGAAATTTTAGTTAAGCATATGTCAGATTTGTAGTAATTTTTCAGGTAAATGAGAACACAACGTTTAAAAGAAGTTTTGTGATATCTACCATTATTACACTAGGTCAGCTTTGCAAAATGTGTCAAACTCTACTTCTTATGCACTAAAAAATTTTTTTCTGAAGGTGTAATAGTTGTTCCTAGACCAGAAAGGCTTCTGAAGAACAGCTGGTGGAGAGGACATGATTGGGAATTAACAGTAGGGTGCAACAGGAAATCATCTAACTTGATTGATAATTTCTCAGGATACTGCAAGGGACATATTTTCATGTATGAAATTGCAGAGAGAGAAACAAACACAAAACATATTACTATGTTTACATATGTGGTGTCACTTTTCACCACATAACAGAATTTTTTAGCAGCCACATAAGATATAAACCAATGAGGATGACACTTCTGGAAATGAATTCAGGTAAACCAAACCCAATGTAAATATTAGTGGTAAGTAGCAATCCAGCAAGACTCTACTCAGAAAATTAATAATTTGACAGGCAGTGCAAAGTCTTAGAAAGAAATAATCTGATATACACTAGTCATGTCAGAAAAGATGATTTCTTTAAGGCTAAAATGCTAAATACATCGTCAGTTGAACTCTGAACTCCAGTATCACCTCATTAGCTAAATTGCATCCCCTAGATATAGATATATTTCATAAGTATTTGAATTTGAATAATGATGATCACATCCAAAATGTGCATTGGAGCCTACTCCCTTTGGAGCTGATGATGGTATGCAGAATTTTATCCTTCCTTTTATCTCCCTTTTTAAAAGAAAATAGAGCCTTACTTATGGCAAGGCTTTATTCTCAGGAAATAGTGAGCTGGTTAATTTTTTTATCTGTGGGATTTTTTAAAAGACAATCCACATGTCTCATATATAATTTCCATTTTCCTCCCTTCCCCTCCCTCCTCCCCCCATGCCTCTGTACAACTATACCTTCCCTTGTCCTTTTAAAATTTTTGCCTCCTTTCTATTTTTAAAAATCTCGCTAACCTACTGTGTTTCCTCATGTTAATTCGCCATTTAGCCTTCATGTAACTAAATGAATTAACCACAGAGAGCCCCAGGATGACAAACTCCTGGGATGGACTATATCATGGTATAAAACTTGTGGATCAATAGGCAATTCAAGCACTGTTATCTTTTCTCCTCTTGTATTCTTTTCTAAGCTGTGGTATTATGATATTTCTGACATATTTTTCAGAGAAAACTCTTTTTATTTTATTCCTCTTATCCAATTTTCTGTCTTCCCATTTTTAGTGTGATTGAAAATCCTTGAATATTGGTAATTCAAATTGGATTACATGTATGGTGACTTCTCCTGGCCTGGAAGTTTTTAGGTGGATGAGAGATGTTTCTTGCCCAAAAAATGGAGGAATACAGGATGAAGAGACCTCTCACATCAGCAGAAACCTTTAAAGCTTCTGCTTTTACCTGTGCCTTATGTATTCCTTAGTAGCCTTTGTGAGTGCTTATGTTTCAGGATACAAGGCAGCAGAGAAAAGAGACTGAACGGGAAAAATAATTTTCTGGAAAAAAAAACCCTGCCGAAAAATACATTTGATCTGGATATGAAATATCAGCATTGAAGAGGACTCAACACTGAACATAAAATTCACTCAAATCAGCAGAACACCTTTGTCTTTTCCAGTTTAGCACTTCTGGAGCAGGCAATTGATCTACACTGCAGACATTTGACAGTGAAGAAGTTGAACTTCCCTTCAGATATGGGATATTGTGATGGATAGCAAAGGGTATCATGAATGGAAGAGAGAAAAACCAGTAAACATGATCTGTTGATGCACTTAGCAGACAGTTAATGTGCTGCTATGTGCGAACTTCTCATGCCAGCTGCAACTATTTGACAAGTTTCTAGTCAGAGATCAGGAACTAGTACAGTTAATTTGAAAGTATTGACAAAAGATGGTAAGTCACATTCTTTTTATCTAAGGGTAATGTAGCTTTGACAATTTTAAGAACTTTGTTTATAGTAGGAAATGAGAATAGCAGGTTTAATTACAGCACTTAGTCCTTACACAAAATCTGTTTTTATAAGATATAACACATGAAACCTATTTCCCAATCTCCAGTCTGGGCTAGAGTTGTGAAAAAAATTATCTTAAACAGCAATAGTGATGTATGGACCATAGTTGTTCTGAGCAACAATGATTAGAAAGCTGATAAGAACACTTATGTGAACTGTACAACTGGAATTGTAATTTTTTTTACATCTATTGTTAAAGAAAAATTTTAGGTACTTCTAAAAAATAGATACAAGCAAGTGAAATTCTCTCCCCCTCAACCCACATATTTCTGCTCTTCTCAGACAACAGTTTACAAATCTTCCATATATGCTTCTGCCCTCCCAAAATACATCTTTTGCTCTTCTGCAAAATAAAGCCTTGTGGAGGTTTCTGAGGTGTTGTACATATTTTTAAGTATTCAAGAAGCAGCAATAACAGAATTAGTCTTTTCCTAGGGGACAACTTGAATTATGGATGACAAGCAGAATAATCAGCTGCTACAGCCAACCAGTCTAGTGCTAGAATCTGTTGCTACATTTTGCTTGTGTCCAAGGCAGTCTTCACCCTTCCAGCATCATCATAAAGGAAACATAAAGACAAAAATGGGAGCACTTCACATCATGTAAATAAACATGAGTTATTGTTGTGTTTCATCTGATTGAACCCAAATTATGATAATTGAGTTTGTTGACTCTCCTGAATGAGTTTCACACCAATCTGATAAGATATTTCAAATTTCCTTAGAAGAAAAAAATAAGAGCTTGATATCAACACAAGAAATAATTTATTTAGAACAGGGCTCCCTTAATATTTGGGGCCCATAAATGTGAACTTGATTTTTAAAGCTGAATGTACAACAGCTCAAGAGTCTATGAAAGTTGGTCATTGTTATCTCAGATGTCAAGTCTTAGAAAGAGCAAACAAGTTGGTGATGAGGTGGATCTTTTTTCCAATGCAAGTTCAACAAGCCACCCAATTGTTCCACTTTCCTGCAGCTAATGTCTCTGACACAAACCTTTTGTTAACAATTTTTTATATTAATTATACAGGAAAAGTGCAACTGAAACGTGAATCAGTCATAATTATGTGCTCTTCAGCCTTTAAAGTGATCAGAAAATTCTCCTTCACTAGCTAAACTCAATGGCTCTACCAGCTTTTCTGCCACTGTTCAAGATGTCCCCTCTGATGGGATGCACTCTGTTTATTTCCACTCTCATCATAAATATCTCTGAAATTTATAAAAGTGGAAGATCCCAGAAACTCATGCAAATTCTTATTATCTTGAAGAGAAATTAGGATATGTACGGATATTTCACACCCACCATTTGCTGGTCCAGCCAGTAAGTCTTTCCATGGAACAAAGCACTGTTTGATACCAAAAAGAGAGCTTGTTCCCAAGATGGCTTTATTCTTCACTGTATGAAGACATCTATTAGCCATGGACACTCAAACAGAATTCCCTTTAAAACTTCTAAGGTGGACAGTTTTGTCAAAACTTTCTGAATTTAAAAATTTAAATGGAAAAAGATTGGATCTGGATCTGAGCTATGTGTTCTTGTGTTTGGTTGGGGTTTTTTTTTTGGTTTCTTAATTTGGTTTTTTAATTTATTTTTAATCAGAAGACTGATTTTAAAAGTTATAGAAAGTGAAAGAGTGATTCCCTCTACCTATACCATTAACTCTTGACGAAAACAGAATCACAGATGCACGCATATAAGAGAAAATGTAATTTTGTCCTTTTGGAAATATGAAGAGATATGTACTCCATTTTGGGCAGTTTCTAAATCTATTTCTTGTGTGTTTAAAGCCAGCTTATTTTTTTTTTTTTCTGCTCAAAGTTTAAATCCCACAGGACATGCTAGTTTTTTGAGACAGAGATAATACATAAATAAAACCTCATGGCTCTGCCTTGTCATTCTCTTCTTTTCTTCTCTACTTTGTTGTTTTATTGATTGTTACAGTAATCCATAAATACATGTACCACTGTTTTAATAATACAAAATATTTACTTTGTAGGTAAGCCATTAATAGACATCATCAGTTGGTTTTCAAGAACATGACTAATACATCAACAATAGTGGGTTTTATAACCTTGTCATTCACAGTGAGCCAATATTCAAAAAAACTTGACTTGATTATGATTAAGGGCTTTAAAATTCTGGAGTGCCTGTCAGTATAGAGAAATTACTGCTGCAGAAGATCAGAGAGAAAAAAATAATCCAGGCATGCTTTTCTGAAACAGCTGGATATCTCCATGATCAACTGTAATGCTGCATTTGAAGGTATGAGTAAACAAATATACTCCAAGGTATAATCAGTGAGCAGAGAACAGTAAAGGACTGCCTTAGTCATGGACCACAAGCACTTCTTAGCCAGTTTTTTCTGAAATGATGTTTGTCCAAGTATGCCCTTCTTTGTAACATCCCATGTTGGACAATCCCAGGGCACATGATACAGAACAGGGCAGAACAGAGAGAGCATGACTTGTTCTCAGAGAAACACATAGAAATATGTATTTTCTACATATTTTTTCAGTGTTTGAAACTTGTATTTGTTAACTTCACAATGGTGCTCTGAGATGATCTACACAATAAGGAAAGCTGGTATTGAAGCAGGACCACAGCATTGCTATCTCCTGTAGAAGCTAGGGATTGTGAGCAAAGATTAGATCTACTGGATCCCCTGCAAATGTAGAGAGCAACTATGCATTAAGGGTGTTACGGATGATGAGGTGTAACAGAGTAATAAAAATAAGCCTGGGTGGCAGTAATTGTACTTTTAAATGTGCAATCTAGAAAAGACTGCTTCTAATGCAGATGAAAAACATGAGATTTTGAAGAACAATATTTACCATTTTCATATGGCAATGTTTTCATTTTATCAGGAATACAAGTGGGTAAAAAGTATTTTAGTTCTGTTCCTAAACAGGGAAAATTGATGGAGTCAAGATGCAAAAAGCATCTTGTTCAAAAAGAAGATTAAATTTTGTTGAGATTGAAAAGTTGTAAAATGCCCTCCTATCAAATTAGAACCCCATTTATTCTATTTATTGAACCTAAAATTATTTATCTTAAAATAATAAAAATTCAACTTAAAATAGACCCTTTTGAAAGGGAAATTTAAACAACATATTGTATGTTTCATATAAAGGCACTTGGACAAGGAGAATTCTCTGCAAGGTTTAGAAGAATAGGCATGGTATTAGCAGATGACTGGTATGCTCCGTTTCCTTCCTGGGATAGACAAAATCTTTTTCTCATCATTGTTTCTTTCACTATTTACTGAGAAGAAGTGATGAAATTAATCTTTTTATGTTCCTGCAAATTGATTTTTGGTGGTGAAAACAGAATTAAATACATCAACCCCACAAAATTTGTGTTGTTTTGCCCTGTTACTTGATCATCCCAGAATCACAGAATATGCTGAGTTGGAAGGGACCCACAAGGATCATTGAGTCCTGCTCCTGGCCATCTCCAAGATTCACACCATATGACCAAGTACCAAATTTAACCCTGTCAGGTTTGGTGCTGGGATCACTCCTCTGAGCATCCTGTTCCAGTGTCCGGCCACCCTCTGGGTGAAGAACCTTTTCCTAATATCCAACCTAAACCTCCCCTGACACAACTTTAGGCCATTCCCTTGGATCCTGTCATGGATCACCACAGAGCAGAGATCAGTGCCTCTCCTCTTCCTGTCACGATGAAGCTGTGACTGCAGTGAGGCCTCCCCTCAGTCTCCTCTTCTCCAGGATGAACGCAACAAGTGACCTCAGGCACTCCTCATACAGCTTCCCCTCAAGGCCTTTCACACCTTCATGGTCCTCCTTTGGACACTCTGTAATACTTTAATGTTTTTCTTATACTGTGGCACCCAAAACTGCCCCCAGCACTCGAGGTGAGGCTGCCCCAGTGCAGAGCAGAGCAGGACAATCCGCTCCCTTGCCCAGCTGGTGATGCTGTGCCTGATGCACCCCAGGACACGCTTGGCCCTCCTGGCTGCAAGGGCACTGCTGACTTGTGTTCAACTTTTCATTGACCAGGACCCCAGGTCCCTTTCCTGGCACTGCTTTCCAGCCTCTCATTCCCCAGTCTGTCTGTACAACCAGGGTTGTCCCACCTCAGGTGCAAAATCCAGGAATTTCCCTTGTTGAAATTCATGCAGTTGATGATTGCCCAGACCTCTAATTTGTCAAGGTCTCTCTGCAGGGCCTCCCTGCCCTCAAGGGAATTAACAGCTCCTCCCAATTTTGTATTGTCTGTGAACTTGCTTAGTGTCCATTCCAGTCCTGTGTCCAAATCATTTATGATGTTGAAGAGCACAGCGCCGAGGGTGGATCCCTGCAGAACACCCCTACTGACAGGTCACCAGTCTGATGCCACCCTTCATGGTAACCCTTTGTGTCTGACCCATGAGCCAGTTGCTCACCCATCACAGGATGTGTTTATCCAGCTGGACAATTTTTCCAGAAGGATCCTGTGAGAGAGAGTATCGAAAGTTTTATTGAAATCCATAAAGGTTACATCAAGCGGCTTTCCTTGATCCGCTGGGTGGGTTACCTTGTCATAAAAGGAAATCAGGTTTGATAAGCAGGACTTTCCTCTCATGAAGCCCTGATGGCTGTGACAAGTGGCTGCGTTGTCTTTCACGTGTTTTTCAATACCTGCCAGAATAATTTTCTCCATAACTTTACCAGGCACTGCGTATACATTATCCTGCAGTGATGCCTTTGTGACAGACACTAACCCACGAGGCACAAAGACAAGTTTCCATATGGGAATATGCTGTTTCATTCCTTTGTGGGGAAGGCATTATTTGAAGGCACATTAAGCAAAGGGCTTCTTTCACACTGCGGCTGGTCAGGAGAGGAAGAAGAAGAAATGTTTTTTTTCGGAAGCAGTTTGTAACAGTAATGACTTCCTAGAAACAAATGCGCTGATACCAAGTTTAAATATTTAGGCAATCTAACACAATAACTCCTGGCTTCTAAAATATAAACCTCAATCTACTTCTCTGTACACTCTAGAAATTGAAGGCAGTGGGAAATCCCAGAAACTGATGTGAAATAAATATCTTCTGAAGTACTGGAAAATATAGGAGAAAAGTGATGAAGCCACTTAAAATTTAAAATTTAGGCATTTTACTATGTGTTTGTAAAGGTCTCAGGAGAGGATAATCTTGTTCAAGGAGGCAACTTGCTCTGAGCTGAGATCTTAAAAATAACAACTTTGTTTTTCTGTCTTATCACACGCCGTCTCATCTCTGTAAACAATATGAGGTCTGAGATGAGCTTACAACCAGCTAAAAGGAAAAAGGCATCAAAAAATTTCCGCATTGCAAGAGAATTATGACCTTTAAAAACTGTCACACCTGAAACACTGTGACAAAAACACAGGGGGTGAACCTGAAGTTATTACAGAAAATTGTGCTTTATCTCCATATGTAACCAGTTCATGAGCAGAAGGCAGCTGCTGAATTTTCTGCTGCTACAGCTTTGTTCCACCACCCCAGTGCACCAATGGGATACCTGCTCATGCTTGAAAATTCCTGATATATTACTAATATTAAATACTAAATACTAAAACTAACATACTAAAACTAGGTATGATTGTAACCAAGACAACACTGTGGCTGCTAGTGGAATTAAAAGAAAACAAAGAACCAAATACCAAAGTTTTAGTCCGCAGAGAAATTCCCCATAAAATTAGAAACAAAAAGGTATGATGGACCACCTTGCACGTATTCTCCAATTCATTATTATTTATCCTTCAGTTTTATGTACCAGGCAAAGCAAAAATCAACATAGCAAAAGCTCCTGTCATCCAGCCTCGATGTTCACTGTCTGATATGTGTCTTAGAAGTATATGTATCATATAATTCTTCAGTCCAGCTTCTTCTTTCAAATAGTTGTTCTAAATAGCTGTTCATTGTTCTTTAATGCTAAACCTCCTGAATTCACGATGCAATTTTGAGTTGTTAAAGTCTAATACTGAGTAAAATGAGAGTATGAGAACACCACAGGAAATACTGCATTGAGAGATCCCACTCTCCCTTGGGTCCACCTCTGTTAGTGGTTTTGGTCAGATCAGATGGGCTCCTTGGAAGCAAAATCTCCCATTTTTCTCCACTGATTGTTCTTCTGTTCTCATTATGCAGTGGTCTCTGAGTCCTTTTTTTTGAAAAAGAGAATAAGGTCTCTTCCCTTTTTTTTTGATTGGGAACATGCACCCCAATAGCATAAGAAACACTCTTCAGGCATCAGCAGGGTTTCAGTCCATGGGATCACATGAAAGCAATTGTGAAATAAAATCTCACAAGGATCATCATCATCTTAAACCCTTGGACTTTTATCTTAGAAGGTACTTTATTTTTAATTCCACAGATGATCCAAAGACATAAAACAAACAGAATTTTTATTTAATTTTGGATCTGAAAGTTCAGAATTAATATGGCCATTTTTGCTGTTTCAAAAGGTTTCTGTTTCATAAGAAAATATTTTTTATTATATGTTTGAAAGTTTTTTTCCCTGAACTAGTTCCTGTAATAATGTGTATTTTTATTAAATCTTAAATTATTTACTCAGAGGGGAATGGCAACCTGGCTGCTGTCCAGTTACGGATAAATAATATTCAGGCAATCAAATGACACAGAGATGTATCTGGTCTAAGAATGAAACAGAAAGGCTGAGGGAAAAAAAAATCAGTATCCTCACAAGACAGGGACCTAAATGTAGGAATTCCTACCCTGAAGATGTGTGCATGACAGAAGTTATCGCCACAGGTGGGCAGATTTCTTGCAGAGCAATTAAGTTCAAAACTCTAGAATTTTAAGTAGGGTGTGTACGTGCAAAAAAACCCCAAAAGAAATCTCAAAATAAAGGACTAAGTAGCATTTTAGCTTTCTAGTAGCTAATGGGAGCACTTCAGGCCGTTTGGAAAGGAAATTCAAATGAAGTGATTCTCAGGCTCAGCTCATGGGAGGGGACCTCATATCTCAGTCGCAATCAGTCTGAAAAGCTCTCTTAACTTCACCGAGGGTTTGCTGAGCAGCTGTCTAGGAATAACAATTTTCTGTCTCTGTTCTTGGACAAGTACACTGAGAGGTTTAGGAAAGGGGCAGGGAATGTCTATCAAAACGCTTGCTCTCAGAGATCCTACTTCGACTTGTACATCTTTTATGATGGGGTGCTCTTCAGTGCAGTGAGCAAGACAGGGAAGGTTTCCTGCATTAGCAGGGCCAGCGAAATAATTTTAAAATTGAATACTGACTCTCCATGAAAATTATCTCTAGGAAGTAACTTGTAAATCAGATGCAAAAATGCAGTATCAGAGCACAGCATAAAGGCTGTCTCATTTGCAAAAACTACTAAGATTTGTATTGTGGGGAATACACTTACTCCTTACCACAAGAGTCTTGTGGGAGAAGAAAAGCAGCATTTCACCCTTTTGCCCTCCAATCTAATTGGGAAAAGGACTGGTGGAGCCACAAAAAATTTGGCTTACAACTCTGAGCTGAATACATGTTCACAAGTTGCTCTGCTTAGGAACTGGTCATCAAGAAGAGATGATGGAAAAAAGATCTCCTCCTGAATTCAGCCATGTGTTTCACTTTCTTACAGGATGGAGTCTGTTTCCATTTCACACAAGGCCAATGATTCTCGTTCATTTACACAAAAGTGGAGCTGTTTGGATCTCATCATGGTGTGCTAAATTCAAGCCAAGGGGAATCAATACTGTAATATTGCCTTATATTTCATGAATGAACATTCAGTTATGAGTTTAGGAGATGAAATACGGGGAAGTTGTCAAAGTAACTTTATAAGTGCTGAAAGGAATTCACGTAATGGTCAAGTCTAAACCAAAGTTAATCCTCTCCAGTCCTACTTGGTTTAGTCCTTTCAAGCCTTGGGATGGCAATCGCCTGTGGAGGTGCTATGAAGCTTCTGGTAAGAGCATCACAAGATTTTATTTTTCATTCAAGTTCAAGAATCTTGTCACTGTTCAATTTGACTTGAGAGTGATGCCATAAAATGGGAACTATTATATTTTAGTTTAAAAATACCTCACACACTCAAGTAATATAGCATTCCTTTTTTTATTGTACAAGAGTAATGAGTTGTCAGCTTCCTCCCCACTCTTTCCTTTACAGAACAAAATACATGCATCATGTTTCAAAAGAAGTAATGCTGCCGTGACATTTAGAAAATGCTTTTCTGGTGTATGTGTCTATATATTTAAAGGGATTGAAATTTATGAAGTTAGATTTCTTAAACAATAAGAACAAAGCTCTTTTCTTTAGGCACACTTTGTAGAGCAACTGTGATGCCTCTAAAGGTTATACTCATCTCACTACAATAAAGAGGTCACAGGAAGGATGGTCTATTTTCACCACTGGCATTGGCTGGAGTTACTTTTTCCAGTCATATGCAGGAGCACTGTACCTCAGTGCTGAAAGGTTTTCCCAAAATCTGGGTGCAGAGCAATGGCATTGAGGGCAGGTTCATAGCAGGGTAAGTGCGTGGGAAGAGCACCCGAAAACTCCAAGGAGAGGACTGTGAACTTCTCACACAGTCTGCGGCCAAATCTAAATGGCTCATGTCACATCAGTGTGCAAGGCAGGGGACAGCAGGGACCCAGCAAACTGGAAAGAGTAATCTTTGAGCAGTCTTTTGACTCTGATAGTCTTGTGCCACCCACCAGGGGCAATGAGGACAGATGCAAGACAGAGGAGCAATGTCTTTGGAGAGGCAGCTCTGGAAGTACATCACTATCAGAGATAATTGGCTTTCCTCCAGGTCGGGTATGATGAAGTTTTTCTGCATTTGCCAGGCTGATGCATTGTAATCTTGAATTTTGATCCAACTGACATCACACTTTAGGCTATTGCCTTGCACTGTGTGCTGAAATTCCTTTCAGATAAATTCAGCTCTGTAGGATAGGATTGGGTGTTGCTCTCTTCCCACACAGAGTCCAGGACAGTGCCTGACACAATTTTCTTCTCTTTGTAGAACAGAGCTGCTTAAAAAAGCAAAATGGCGCCTTCCAGACAAGCTCCATATTCATATCCCACCACCATCAAATGATGCAAATAAACTTACCTGTTTACATTGCAAATATAGTTGAACTAGTAGGTCAATAAGGAATTAATTGAAGAACTTACTTGACAATGAGGACCCTTATGAAAAGGAACTCAACCATTAAATTACTTGCAAAGAGAACAGTGAGGGTGATTGGAGCCCTACTGAAAAAAAAAAGACCAAATGAGATGGAATGAGTATTTCCCAGAATTTATGTACAGTACCATGTACTCCAGAATTTCTTGCATAACTAAACCAACTAAAAGAGAAGTAAACTGTAAAAGGGAATAATGTGTTTAAAAAAAAAGGAAAAGCATATAAATGTCTCTGAGGAAGATAAAACAGAAATGTCAGCAGCAAACCAAATTGCATTTTTCATGGCTATTGGTACTTAAATACCTGACAGCTCAAATATATCACACCTTATCTCTGAACCTAAACTTTTTTCTCTCCTTCTCTATACAGATAAGTTTTACTATCTGCTATTTCATGGAGGAAGAAACTGAGGCAAAGGGAGAAATTTAAATTGCCCAGTATTGCCCACTTCTTTGGCTGTGACCACAAGAAAGCACAGGCATGCTGGCTGTCTGAAGGAGCTGCTCAGATCATACTACCCTGCTTTGTGAGTAGAGAAGAAAGTAAACTAGAGGCAAATCCTGCTGCATTGGCTATGAGACTGATGTGATTGTGTGCTTCAGGGCTGCTTGCAGGGGGCAGAGAGTCTGTGCTTCCACTGCTCTGAATCTGACAAAAGAAAAGTAGGGGTTTTTTTTCTCCCCTCATTTTTGAACATTAGAAGAACACAGTATCTAGTCAGTAAGGTGTTTAGAAAGTCAGGGATTGCCTGAGGCTTTCATTAAAACATTGCTTGAGGGAAGGATGAACAAGACGAATAATTAACATGTCTGCATGTTGCTTGGCTTGAGAGCAATGTTCCATATAATAGATGTTTGACAGCATGAATTCAGTCAGATATGCAGATTGCAAGTCTTGCCACTTGGCTGAAACAGGCTTATTTTCTGGAGCTGGCCTAATTTCCTAGGAGATTTATTTGCAAATGGATTAACTAAAAAAAAAAAGCTCAGGGGCTTGGTACTCCAAATGTGGCTGATTTAGTAGCCTTGACTACATATATACATACCTACATATCTTTCTAAATAATGGTACAGGAAGAGATGTCAGAAAACCAAATCCTTCTACAGACTCTGGAGGTAGCTTTTAATAAAGTTTATGATGAAGCTTGTTCTGTGCCAGACCTTTCTGATATACACATACCTTCTCAAGACAAAGCCTCTCACAGGACCTGACTTGTTTTGAGCTCCCACTTGTCCAGAGTAACACTTGAGAAGTTGAGACACTGATGAGATATAAGATCAAAGAGGAAGATCTGAATCTCTATTCATCAAAGAGATGTGAGAAAAATAAAAGCTGTTAGGCTGAACCAAACTAACCCGTGCCTTTTCCCTGAAGGTGTCCAACTGTATATGATATGATGGAAATGACAGGTGTAAGCCTTCCAGAGGGTGATAGTTTAGGGTCTAGGGACAAAGATTGTAACTCATGTTCAGCAGGGCCTTGGTTACATGATCCATTTTGAATTTGACTAATCCCCTTTAAGACTCACTTACTTTATTATTCTCTCAAATATCCTGTGGCAATGACTTCCATAGCATTCTCTTTATACACTGTGAAAACAAAATTCTTGTAATCTTGCTGCCTTGTGAGTCAAAAACTCTCCACTGGTTCTTGTTTTATGAATTCTGAAAGTTTTAAATTTTATAGACCTCCGTCACTGTGAATTTCACTCATAGTCATCTCTTTTTCCAGATGAAGAGCTATCTTGCCTAGTTTGTCCTCATATTGGAAGCTGCCTCATTCCTCTGATCATGCCTGTCGTGCACATGTTGCCCTCTGCAGCTCCAGGGCACTTCCCAGCAGTGAAGCAGGACTGCACATGTGCCATTTGGGGTGTGGGAGCACCATGCAGGCAGTGCGTAACACCGTAATGTTATTTTTCTCTTTTGCTATTACTTGTAACAAATCCTAAAATTTGCATTGCCTTTGGATCATTGACCCGATGTGAGTGCCCTGAGGGCACCACCAGTCCTGACTGTCCCTGCCCACCCCTTCCATGGCTCCCTCATGCTGGGCACAGCCCATGAGCCCATTCCAGCTGCCCTTTGTCTCCTCCTCCCTTCTCACAGAGAACAGCCATCTCTCACTGCTCTCTGAGAGCTGGTTTTTTTGGAGACTATCTGCAGAGAGCCTAGAGATTAGATATCTCTGAGATATCGAGTCTCAGAGAGCAGTCAGGGAATGTGAATTGCTGTAACCTTCACAACTTGAAAAAAAATCAGACACACACGCTGTTTTTCAAATTACTACTGATTACGTAAGTGTTGAAACCTAGTTCATTCCTTCAAGGAAATTTTGTACACAATGTCACATGCTGTCAACTCCTTAAATAGTGTAATGCACATCTCTATTGGGTTTATAGGCAACATTCAACTGTGTATTTTAGCTAGTGTATTACTTAAGTTGTGTAGAGAGAGTAAGAATACTGCAAAAAAGTACGACATACTCCATTGTCTCATGTTGCTCAAATCCCAAAAATGCTATATTTTACTTTGCTGGTGGGTGAGATTTTGATCTCACTTTCTTTCTAAGTGATGAGACTCTTTGGATCACAGAGGGCAGAAGAAATAAGGTGTGAATCATTAGTTTCCACTCTATTCTTTATCAGGAAGAAAAATAGGGCGTCTCCCGAGGAAAGAATAAGACAAGACTGGGAAAAAGAAGAAAAAGCGAAATGTTGGAGCTTGTGGTGGGTGCAAATCTACCCAGTTTATGTATTAACTGACTGAGGAAGAAGAGAAATGCTGAAATTGTGATGACTTGAGCTGCTAAAAAAGACAAATGCTTGTGATTTTGCCAAATACCTGGGAAACCCCCCCAGTTTAGGCCTGGGAAATTATTTAAGATTCATGTAGAATAACACATGAGGGTAGGGGTAGTAAGTGCAACCGTGGTTACCAAGTTAGCTACCTCCACTCTAGGAAAGAGAAGCACTTAATAAAATCTCAATTCTAGAACAACTCCATCTTAAGTTTTGAAAACATTCTGCTCCCTCCAGGCTATTACTTAAAGTTACTGCTGACCTTTGTGTACACACCACACTTATAAAACAACTCATTTCAGCTGAGAAAGAATGGACAACAGTATCCCATACAAAGTCCTTTAAAAATGAGAGCCTTTTATAGCACGCAAGACAGAAAATTTGGTCTATACATTCAAAAGAGATAACATACTTGGATTGCTTGTGTAGAAGACAAGTTATTCTAAATAATCCACCATTTTCTGTTTAAAGACACTTGATTGTGTTTAAGAGAATAGGTTAGGTGAATAAAATCAGGATCTTGGCTAGTAAACATGGAACTCAGCAGAGTCACTGAGTGAGGAAGAGCTGGCTGCCTACTGCTGTCAATTGAGAAGGGCCCCAGCTTCAGGACTGTGCTCTCTGCTTGGCTGGGGATGCAACACCTTTCTCTTTGTGTAAAATTGGCAGTGGTTTAACGTCACTGGGTAGAAGAGGCAGACTGACAAGCAGTACAATTGGCTAGAAAATGAATTTTTTTGCCCATTTAGCTTTGGCAAATGGTTTATCCCTGGAGTAACTATGTGCACATGAGTTAATGTTTCTGTTCACGTCATTCGAAGCGAATGCCCTGTTCGTCCCTTGTCCCAGGCACTGGTTTGCACTGCAGCATCATCTTGGAGCATACTGAGTAGCATTGTCTTTTTGGATGAAGCAAAATGGAAAGATGTACTCAAGGATTGCATTCGTTGCACAGACTCCTAAAGACAGGTGCCTTTGCAACACAAGTGAGACTAGAGCTTGTCCAAAACAAAAGTCCCCCAAATTCATACAGAGTTGTCTTCAGGTCCTCAACACCAAAGCCCCATCTGGCTTTCCTGATGAGTTTCTGGGGGGCTACACTACTTGCTAGTGAAAATACATCTGCAGTTCAAACCACCCAGGCACTAAGAGCTGCTCATTTGCCAATCCACTTACACAGCATACGGAAAAAAATTACGATAAAAATGCAACACTCTTCCTCTTAGTTGTGCCTTTAGGCAACAGAGAAAAATTGGGATAGGAAAGCCTGAAAACAGATGTTCTCCACTCCCTCACTCATACCATTTATAGAGACCTTTTTACTCCTAATAGCCCCACTCAAGCTTGCTGTAAGAAATTAAATCATAATATGTATTTTAAATTAAATTGAGCCATGACAATCATTCCTTTTGGTGTCCAGTTCCAATCACCTCTTAGGAGAGTTTACATTGCCAGTGGATGGAAATTGTATGTGTAATTTTGATAACACTTTTGCTGACAAAGTCATTTAATTAATGGCAGTGAAATCTAAGATTAGAAGTGAACCATGCCAGACAAAATAATTATTGCCTGCTATAATTTTTCCCCCAAAGGCCACCTGCATTATTTATTTGATCTATTAAATGGTGCATGCTTTTAAGTAGTTTAGTTACATTTTAAGAATGACCCATTCAAATCAAAACAGCACTTTTCTAACTCTGGATTATAAATGTCATATAAAATATATTTTTGTAATTTAAAACGAGAACTATGAATGGCAATCACCTAAGGGAGAGAAGGAAAACAGAGATACATTGGGAAAAAATGGCCGACTGCTCTTGATTATTCCTGTGTTTGGCTTGGATGGTCTGGCTGGTTAAAGGGGTAGACTTGAGCAGCTTTCTTAGCAAAAGTTTCTCTGATGGACCTTTAGGCAGTACAGTTTTGCCACATAATTTTATAGACTCTTGTGTGAGAAGTGCTGCTCTGCATCAATATACAGCTCTGTTCACTTAACCTGTGTTAAATTTTACTGGGATGTGGAGTTATTCAAAGTGAGGCACTCTGCAGAGCCCTCCTCAAGGACATTTACTAAGTGGACAGTAATAAAAATTGAAAGCAAGTGATCAAATCCTGCTGTGAGATTTCAGTGGCATTCCTTAAAGTATTTTAAATGTCTGCCCTCTGTTCTTCTTAGAAGAAGGAGAATATTCCTAGAGTTGCTTCAGATTGGGATTCCATTTTTGATCTAAGACAGATTGCTCTTGCCATTTCTTTGTACTGATGATGCCTCAGATGTTATTCCCATAGAAACTTCAGCAATAAAAGGTCTTCTATATGCAACAGGAGTGATACCAAATCTTAGTTACAAGGGATATGACAATTGCATATTAATGACTTTTTTTCTGGATGATGACATGGTTTCTGTATAGAACTATTAAAATTTGTGGTTGCCATTTTCAAAGGTGTTTCTCAAAACTGATGCATCTAAATTTTCTTGATACTATTCTCGGTCTGATTATTTTTTGTTATAAGGGCTTTAGTGAAAACCAGAGGTGTTCAGCACTTTTGGAACAAATTTCCATAGTTAAATATGGATTTATGAATTGCTGAAAACATCAGGGACCTTCTGTTCCCTCATAGGTTGTTTTATACATTATATAGCTGAATAAAAGGAAGGCTTTGAGATACAAAACAATGTGGTGAAAGGTGCAGCCTAATCTGTGAATATATGTTAGACAGTACTTCCATTTTTGTGGTTTATATCATCAGTTATTTGTCACTGGAAAACAGATAAGAGAAAGCCAACAGAACATTGTCTGAGTAAAAGTGTATGGATGAGGAAAAACAAAGAAAACCAATGATCCTCTTAATTTCTATAAACAGAGATTTTTTTTTAAAGTTGTATGACTCTCTGAGACTTAGTATGTGCTTTAAAGTGTTAAATCCAAATTAATTTACTTCAAAATTGAAATCAGCTACATTGGCACATACCTTACCTGCCACGGAAATCCTGGAGTGGGCTTACAGATATTTGTGAATTGAACACCTTAGGGATGATGATCTCTAAGTGGCTGGGGAAACAGCCTGGCAGTAATGAGCAATGAAGTAGAACCGCAGTACTCACTAGCCATTACTGTAAAGCTGAGACATATTTTTTTAAACCAGAGACATTTGTCCTCTGCCTCTGAAATTCAAGGGGTTTTCCAATCATACGTCTTGTCCACATCCAGGCTCACATACAGGGGAGAGCTGTAAATTATTTTGCATTGGTTATGATGCCTGTTTGTGAATAAGAAAGTAACAGAAAGTCCAAATAATTTGTTGGCTTTGGCCTTCTGCTTCATGGTAGAAATCAAAACATGTGACAAGGGGAGTTTACATTTTATTTTTCATGTTCATTCAATTTTATGGATCACTGAGTTATTTAGACATGTAGTACTTAACCTACTTGTTTTTCTAATGAGAATTGACTGGTATGCCTTTTTTCTATTTCTTTACTCTTTGGTTGCTTTTGTTTCATAATAGATATGATGAAACTTGTGACATAATGGTCATCAACTTTCCTTAACTTTTTGAAGAGCCGCAAAAAAAGTCGAACAGATTCAAAAGGTTAAAAAATGACTAATTCTTCCTATTCACTGCTTGGTTAGCTTTAAAAAGAATTTTAAGGAAAGTTGGAGAACCACATTCGTTTTTGCACAGTTCATGCTGCACAATGGTGTGAATTAAGCACAGAAATCTTTCTTGTAAATCTTGTCTTCTTGAGTTTAGACCTTTAATGTACCTTTTCGGACTGTTTAGTGTTGGGGGATTTTTTTGTTTGTTCTTGGTTTTGGGGTTTTTTTTGGGGAGGGGGGTTGTGTGCAGAAAACTGAATTACTGAATTGAATTGTTCCAGTTTATATCACTGCAAAAATAGATTTGTCCTGGACCCAAAGGCGGATTAACTCATTGTAAGAAACGAAGTGTGATCATCTTTTCCAATCCTTCCTTAGCACTATACAAGTATTTTTAGGCACTCAGATTCATTCATAGTGTGAATCAATTTGGAACAATGAGGCTGTGTCTGAAGACTTGAAAAATAACATTACTGCAATATTCATTTTCAATAAAACTAGTCAGACAAGAGGATGATTACCATTTGCAAACAGTCATGAAGAAGTGAATTAATTTTATGAAAGTGTGATGGACTAAACTACTTCAAAATGATCATTATCGCCACTGCATATAGCTATCCTTAATCTATATTTTGAATATATCTTTATTTAACCAGGATGAAAAAAGCTGCCTAAAATTCCTTTTGACACAGAACATAACAAGATAGCAATCTCTGCAAAACTCATAATTCTCAGGGAAATTGTTAACCAATTATAAACATAACACAAAATATCAATGGCTATGATGTATTTTAAACACAATTATGATAAGAAAGTATAATCAAATATGTGCAAGCAGTAGCAATTACTAGTGCATATCATTAAGCCATCTGCAAATTAATCCAAAGCAATAATATGGTTTATTTAATAAGTTTCAGCATTTCCCTTTGAAGATGTGTACAAAAATAAGTGGTTTATGTCTGGGGAAGCAGGAAATGGTTCTGTGAGACTAGAGTTTTGTAATAACTTGGAACCTCTCAGATGTTTCTATTTAATTGTTGTCACTACTGCAATAATTTTAAACATCACCAGGCTGCTGGAAGCAAAACCTGCAAGAACAAGAGTGTGAGAGCTGCTTTTGAGTAGAAAGCAGCTCACAATAGCCACCAAATTTATCACAGAAGAGGTCATCTCGAAGGCCTGAAATGATAGGAGAAACTTCTATTGATTTTGTGGGACTGCATATGGGATGGGAACACTCAGTACCATAAGATATAAACTTATTTAGTTTTACTACCAGTTACAGTAGATTTATGTAACTGTTCCATCTGGTTAAATACCTCTTAGTTAGTATCTGGTATTTTAAGTATCAAACATTTTTCGCTGTCTTCCTAAAATTTGCTGCTACACATATAGAATATGTTTTGTTCTTATTCTCTCATGTGAATATCTACTATCAGTTTCCCTATTTCCTCTGTGGAAAAGTCCATTCTGGGAAGTATAAAGGACTATCCTTCTGTAACAAAATAAAATATTTAAAGTATGTTATAAGCGTAGCACTCCCTAAAGATTTAGAAAACATTCTTTAAACTGTACATAATACATCTAGTGCCAAGTCTTTTGACACAGCTTCATTTTCTTAAAGAAGGAAAGATGTTGCAATTTAGTGCTTTATGAATTTTGTAGTGTTTGAACTGCTACTTCAATAAATGCTAAATTAGCAATATTTGTTTTAAAAAGGGACAGCTTGTGCAAATCTTAGAGAGATGGAGGATTAAGTGGTACTTTCATCAATCATGATGACATTGTTTTTCTGGAGAAGGAAAGGGGGGCTGTGAGAATGCAACGGGGGGAACAATCAACTTTCATTTCTCTTGAAGGAAGTACTGCAGGGATTTATCAGCTGGCAAGTCAAATGCAGAAAATGTCATCTGATAAAAGGCTGTGGTCTGATCCATCAAATCCTTTGAAACTCTGCTGAAGAAAGTACGGTGCAAAGAGAATAATTTCAGATTTAAACCACTGTATGGGTAGAAGCATTTCATATGGATTTTATCAGACGGCAAGATTAAATCAACTCAGTTAAAATCAGAAAAGGAGCACTTGAGTTTTCATGGTCCTTAACTTTTTCAAATAAAGGAAAAACATGACATTGTGTGTCTTATTCATGTGGACCAAAGAGCCAGAACAGTCAGGGTCCTGTAAATCTAAAGTGAAGAGAATTTACATTG
The DNA here is from genome assembly GCA_013398115.1 of Falcunculus frontatus. Taxonomy (NCBI): domain Eukaryota; kingdom Metazoa; phylum Chordata; class Aves; order Passeriformes; genus Falcunculus; species Falcunculus frontatus. Next base: position 196,375 of record VZRV01007591.1, read on the forward strand.
CTCAGAGTGACACATAATGCTGCTGCTGCCTGAAGGGGAAGGTTGTCGAGTGACCAGCTTCTTACCTGCCACTGAGAGCTTCCGTGAGGTGTATCCCTCCTGCTCTATAAATGAGTCCAACTTTTGTGCTTAAACCCAACCCAACCAATTTGATCACCGGCATAAGGCAACCCTGATAGTGGTGGCCTGGTCTGTGGCATCAGACTGAAGCAGAGCTAGGCTGGGCCAAACCCCCAGTGACCAGCTCAGAGACCTTGCACAAAACTGGTAGGAGCCTTGGATTCATCTTACCTTCCTCAGTCTCCTCTCAACAGTTAGTTATGCTCTGACACGTACATGCAGGTCTCCTCTAGCATGCAGGCTTCCTCTAGGTGCACATGCCAGCAAAGAGGATAAAGGAAACATCACCCAAGCCATGTCCACAGTGGGTGGCAATCTGGAGACAGTTCCTAGCTGGGTTTGCAGGAGAAGACTCTCTGTGCTTCCACTCAATGCCCCACCTGCCCCCTCATTCCTCTCCAGGCAATGACTCACCTCCTGTAGCAGGCAGAGAAACTGCACAGCTGTGTGCCCAGGGTAGGACAGCCACCCTTTTTCCAGATTTCCCCTCTCCCTGCTTTGCCAGCGAATTGTATTAATCCACTTCGTTTCACTCCTGTCTCATGAGATGAAGTGCAATCACAAGCAGAATATGCACTGTCACGCACATGACTTAAACAGCATTATGTGTATTTATTCTTATTTCTTAAACACGACCTTCCACCTGATCTTGAATCCTTCACAGCTTTGTAAAACCATCTTCATCAAAAAGTAGGAGATAATACAAATGCCAAATGAGCTCATTACAGAAGAGTCAATGTAAGCTAGCAATTACAGCAGAAAAAAAGAATGCTTTATCCAAATATAAGGAAAAGCATTTTTATTTGTGTGTGAGAGGTCTAATAATAATGTAAAAAAAAATATTTATCATTTGATGTCTCAGTCAAAATATATAACACCATTAAAAATATTATTTTACTGCTATCTGGGACTTAAAAAGACATCAGCTTCCACGGTCCCTAAGGAAATCAAGCAGAACATTTTTAAACTGCAGGTTACCAGTATAAAACAAAATATTGCCATTGGCACTTTATGCAAATCAAAGAAAAAAGGCAGTTTTTTCGGTAAATAAAGCCAAAATAGACAAAATAATAAATGCAGCTACAATATGTTCATAGTTCTTCATGGCAAAAATCTACAGACTTGAACTCATACAACTTAATCTATGCATAGGAACTTTGATAAGAATTTCATGCAATAGAAGGATTATTTGAGGGGGTGAAGTAAAGGAAAATTTAGTGTGTCAGGAGCTGTTATTCAGATTTGAAAGCATGCAAGTTTCATAGATTTTAAAATCCAGGATATTACCACAGAATCACAAATCAATTAGGTTGAAAAGGACCTCTGAGGTCATCAAGTCCAACCTATGACTGAACACCATCTTGTCAACTGGCACTAAGTGCCACATCCAGTCTTTTCATAAACACTTCCAGGGACAGTATCTCCACCACTTCACTGGGCAGCCCATTCCAGTGCCCAATCACCCTTTATGTGAAGAACTTCCTAATATCCAACCTAAACCTTTCCTGAGGCAGTTTAAGACTGTGTCCTCTTGTCCTGTCACTGGTTGCCTGGGAGAAGAGGCTGACCCCCACCTGGCTACAGCTTCCTTTCAGGCAGTTGTAGAGAGTGATAAGGTCTCCCCTGAGCCTCCTCTTCTCCAGGCTAAACACCCCCAGCTCCCTCAGCCACTCCTCATAGGACTTGTGTCCCAGACCCTTCACTGGCCTTTTTGCCCTTCTCTGGACACATTCCAGCAGCTCAATATCCTTCCTAAATTGAGGGGTCCAGAACTGGACACAGGACTCAAGGTGCGGCCTAAGCAGTGCTGAGTACAGGGGGACAATCACTACCCTGATCCTGCTGGCCACACTATTCCTGATCCAGGCCAGGTGCAATGGCCTTCTTGGCCACCTGGGCACATTGCTGGCTCATGTTCAGTTGGCTGTTGACCAGCACCCCCCAGGCTCCTTTCTGCCTTATCACTGTCCGGCCACTCTGTCCCCAGCCTGTAGTGCTTCAGGGGGTTGTTGTGGCCAGAGTGCAGGACCTGGCACTTGGACTTGTTAAACCTTCTATTGTTGGACTCAGCCCATAAACCCAGCCTTTCCCATCCCTGTGCAGAGCCCTCCTACCCTCCAGCAGATCGACACTCACAGCCCACTTGGTATCGTCTGCAAATTTGCTGATGGTGGACTCGATCCCCTCATCCAGATCATCAATAAAAATAATAAACAGGACTGGCCCCAGTGCTGATCCCTGGGGGACACCACCACTGACTGGCTGCCAGCTGGATGCAGCACCATTCACCACTCTCTGGCCCAGCCATCCAGACAGTTCTTAACCCAGTGAAGNTCCAGCCAGTTCTTAACCCAGTGAAGAGTGCACCTGCCCAAGCTGTGGGCTGCCAGCTTTTCCGGGACTTTACTGTGGGAGACAGTGTCAAAGGCCTTGCTGACATCTGGGTGGACAACATTCACAGCCTTCCCTTCATCCGCCCAGGTGGGTCACCTGATCATAAAAGGAGATCAGGTTGGTCAGGCAGGACCTGCCCCTGACCACGCTGGCTGGGTCTGATCCCCCGGCCATCCTGTAGGTGCCGTGTAATGGCACTCAAGATGATTTGTTCCATTACCTTACAGGGCACTGAGGTCAGGCTGACAGGCCTGTAGTTTCTCAGATTTTCCTTCCAGCCCCCTTATGGATGACTGTCACATTGGTCAGCTTCCAGTCATCTGGGACCTCCCTGGTGAGCCAGGATTGATGGTAAATGATGGAGAGCGGCTTCACAAGCTCATCTGCCAGCTCCCTCACCACCCTAGGAAGGATTCCATCTGGTCCCTTAGACTTGTGAGCATGTACATGACTCAGCAGGTCTCTGACTGCTTCCTACTGGATTGCAGGGGGGCTATTCTGCTCCCTGTCACCATCTATTAGCTGAGGAGGCCAGCTGTCCTGAGGATGACTTGTCTTACTGTTGAAAACCAAGGAAAAGAAGATGTTAAGTACCTCAGCCTTTTCTTTGTCTTTGGTGACTATATTCCCCGCCACGTCCAATAAATAATGGAGGTTTTCCTTGCCCCTCTTTTTGCTATTAATGCATTTATGAAAACATTTTGTTATTATCCTTTACAGAAGTGATTATGCCTGCCCAATGCTTCCACTCATCTCCTAGGTCACTTATTGGTTTCTGCACTTGCATCTGTAGTAACTACCTCAGGCAAGTGAGATACAATGTGCTGTCAGCCAGTCTCCAAAGTAAATGTATGGATAAACAAGTGTTTTGGTTTCTTGGTTCCCTAATGGGTGTAAGCATGTGTAGGAGTCTAATGTTTCATCTTCATTTTCCACAGTAGCTCAAAAGAAATCTTGAAAACAGTGAAGACATTTTTTGGGAGCTGTTTCTCTGCAGTAGGGACAAGCCAATGTTCAAATCTGGATTTAGAGATTCAAAAATTTGGGACACGTTTAAGGTTTGTGAGCAGGTTTTACACATTCCGAAGGCAGAAACAAACCTGAGAATTTGGGTTTAAGTTTAGGCTTTGGTGCCAAGGCCTGCTCAGAGGTGGAAGGGATTGGGCTCTCTGCATAGATGATTTCACTGCTTACAGTGATAGAATAACTATGAAAGAAGCTTTCATATCGCCCTTCATCTTCCTCTGTCCTCATTTTTCCCTCATTTCTCTTCCACTTTTAAAACATAACGATGGACAAACACTTTTTTCCCCCAAATTTTCCATTGAGCCCAATATGCAGACACATTTATATGCAAGTCAGTTATATAAAAATGCTCTGTGTTATCTAAAGACCCTATCAGAAATGAAGCATTGCATGCCTCAGCAGGTAATACTCAGTCAGATATTCCAGTGATTTTTGTATTGTGTCTGAAGTGAATTATGAAGAATTGTTGAGGGTGAGAAATGACCTTCAAGCCCATTATGTACATTAGAGGCTGATTGTTGCACAGCCTCCCAGGATGGAAACTAATTGCTTCCAAAGCAACCCTGGCACTTCTGATATTTTTTTTTGTTATTATTAATCTTGTCATTTATGAGTTCCTTATTCTTTGATTAAAAATTTTGTTCCCTTTTTCAATTAACATTCTTTTTTCATGTTCCATATTTCTGCTTTAGTCCCATCATCCACGCTATGATTAAAGATGATGCATTACCAGCATTAACTTATCATACACCCTTTAACACTCATTACAGATTTTTCCCCCTTTTTTATATGCCTTTCCCCCTTCTTCTTCCTTTTTGTTAAATGCTATTATACATGAATTTTCAGTTTGGCCTTATTTTTCTCTAAAAACAACCAAACAAAATTTCTAGTCTATCACTTTTTTTTTTTTTCTTTGAATGCTGCATTATCACCACTGACATTGAAAATACAGGAACAGAAATCAGCTTTAAAAAGATTTTATGCTTGGTTGGAAAGAAGTCAGTGTGCATTATATGATAGGCATTTTACTTCATTTTTAAAGTAATGGTTTAGTTCCTCATTTTTGCATGAACTTTTAACTCCCCCCCAAAAAAAGTGGAAATTCATGTCTGTCAGACTCAGTGTGATCTATCTGCTTAGAGGTATTTCGTAGCTCCTTAGTGTAACCCCAGGTGGAGGAGGCACTCCAAATTTTGGGTGACCTGCAGAAGAAAGGGAAAGCGTAAACTGTGGGTAATTGGTAAACTGTGATGGCACCATGAAGTGCTTCTCAGGACATGCTAGAGGAAAGGTAAATCCAAGTCTTTTTCAATGCTGATGGAGAAAACTGTGCTGCCACCATCCTGATCCACCAGCATTTTTGTGGAAGGAAGAAGCAAGCGTTCTCTCCTTTCTTGCAAGCTGGGACGTGACTGGCACAAGAATCCCTCTCCTACATTGAGTATTACCATATTCTGCCTGTATCCATGAAAAAAAACTGTGGGTGCTATTTGAGCAGGAAAGCATTGCTTAGCATAAATGAATTTATAATTCCTTCTTGCTTGTGCTTGGGGAAACATGACAGAAGACAGCTCTGAAACAGCTTATAAAAGCTAATTCAGAAAGAGTCACAAGTATAGCACACTATTAATCGAATTTCAGATGTGAAAACAAGGGGAAAACAATGGAATTAATATTTAAAGATGTCTAAATGAAGAGGAAGAAGTATACTCCACGGGCCTTTAAAAAGCATAAATGCCTACAATGTGCCCTGCAGAGAAAAAGATCTCCAAAAACACTTGCCGTTAGAGCTGCAGGTTCTGCAAATCTCTGGAGATACTGTAAATTTTATCTGAACTTGTAAATATCAATTTCAGTACTGTCCCACTGGGAACCAGTAACTCTGCTTTGAGACCTCTATGTCAGATCCTTGATTAAGGAATAGGAATACATGGAAAAGAGAACTTTTAGATGTGATTACAAGCCACTGTGTTTGTACCCTTCAGAACCGGTGTAGTGGGTTGACCCTGTGTGGATGCCAGGCACCCATCCAAACCTCTCTATCAGTCCCCTCAGCAGCTGGACAGGGGAGTGAAAATATAGCAAAGGGTTAGTGGGTTGAGGTAAAGACTGGGAGAGCTCATTCATCAAATGCAGTCATGGGCAAACAGACTCAAATTTGAGATATTAATTGAATTTACTACCAACAAAATCAGAGCTGGATAATAAGACCTTAAAAAATAAAATAAGACCTTAAAAACCCATTCCCTTCACTTCTTCCTCCTTCTCAGCTCTCCCTTCTCTTCCTCCAGCAGCACAGGGAGATGGGAATGGGGGTTACAGTCAATTCATCACAGCTTGTTTCTGCCACTTCTCTGGTAGAGGAATCCTTCCCCTTCTCCAAGGTGGGGTGCCTCCCACTGGGAAGAGTTCTCCACAAACTTCTCCAATATGTGTCCATCCCACAGCAGGAGCTGTCCACAAACTACTCCAATGCATGTCACTGTTTCGTGGAGTGCAGTCCTTCAGGAACAGGCTGCTCCAGTGTGCGTCCCCCATGGGATCATTGGTCCTACCAGGAAACCTGTTCCAGTGTGGGCTCCTCTCCCCATGGGTCTGCAGATCCCTGCCAGGACTTTGTTCCAGCATGGGCCTCCCACAGGGTCACAGCCTCTTTCAGGCATCCACCTGCTCCATTGTGGGTCTCCTCCATGGGCTGCAGGGGCTCAGGTGCCTCACCATGGGCTTCACCACAGACTGCAAAGGAATCTCTGCTCTGGCACCTGGAGCACATCCTCACCCTTCTTCTCCACTGATCCTGGTGTCTGCAGAGCTGTTCCTCTCACTTGTTCTCGCTCCTCTCTTCTCTAGCTGCAATTACATCTGCAACATCACTTTTTTTTTCCTCTTGAATATGTCAGCAGAGAGGTGTTACCACCATTTCTGACAGTTGCTCTCTAAAGCTTCTGGAGCAGGGGGCATGGAAAGGGAGGTGCTGATCTCTTCTCCTTGGAATCCAATGACGGGACACATGAGAATGGCCCAAAGCGGCAGCAGAGGAGGTTTAGACTGGACATTAGAAAGCATTCATTTACCAAAAGGGTGGTCAAACACTGAAACACGCATCCTAGAGAGCTGGTTGATGCCCCAAGCCTGACAGTGTCTAGGAGGCATTTGGACAATGCCCTTAATAACCACCTTTAACTTCTCGTCAGCCTTGAATTGTTCAGGCAGTTGGACTAGTGTTAGGTGTAGGTCCCTTCCCACTGAAATATTCTGTTCTAGTCTGTTCATCCAGAAGGAATATAATAAACTCTGAAGAGACATCAGTTAAAAAACATCAGTTATTACTAAGGACTCGTTTGAACCGAAGTATTTGCCATGGAATCTGAAGCATCTGCTTTGGTCTCAAATGCTCTTGTGAGCCATTGCCAGTTAAATTAGGATTCTCAGCCTGGTCCTTGTCTAGTCCTGTATAGCATTTCTTACAGTCTTACTTTGGAATTTGACTCAGTCTAATTTCAATCTTTATTTTTGACAGTTCATACAAAGGTTTTACCATGGCTAGGATGTGATTGCTAATAAGTTTTGTAACAGGGCTTGTTTTCTTAAGAGATGCAGTGAAAATGGCCAAGCATTCTGAGAATCCTGCGGTTTGGACACAATGTGTCATAAAAAGTTTTCTGAAGTGCCTTTAGTTAAATTTTAGTGTTGGCAAAATAAGCCACCATATTCAGCTGTGTTACTAGGTATTTTGTACTGGCACCCCTACTTCTTCTAAAGCAAGAAAGCCCTGCAGTTTTGCAGTGTACTAAGCTGCTATGCCTAGCTTTCCCCTAAAACACTTCATCATAAAAAAAGAGCTAATATATATCCTACCAAATCAACTAGTCAAAAAGAGGATCTCATTTCCTCATTGGAGTGAGAGCAAACTTGACAGTTTTCTTCTACAGCATCTGTCATAATTCCTCTCTATATTCTCACTCTCTAAACCCAAGGCATTTAAAATAGAAAAGACTTTCATGATATTTTCTAGATATATGTTTGGGCATAGTAGGTGTGAGTGCTTAAAAAGCATGATTCATATAAAAATGATATTTCTTGTATGACATCCAGCAACAACATAAGACTGAGATGAGAATGAAAATAATCACCTAAATAAGTGCTGAGAAGGGGTGGTAAAAGGAATATTTCTCACCATTCAGGGAACTTCAGCAAGACTAAAATAAGTCACAAAAGTCTGAGGAACCCTCTTGTGAATTCTGTTTTTCACAAACAGCACCTTTCAAGGTACAAGACTAGAGGCATATTTCAGTCTCTCTGAGCATACCTCTTCCATGTGCCAACATTAAGTTCCACATGCTGGCTTGGTTTTACATCCTCATTAAATTCTTTTGTAAACCCTTCATGTCCTCCAAGTATCGACTTTAAAAATCCTCCTGCTTTTGTCGTCTATAAATTTTGATGCACTCCATATCAAATCAATTTCTAAATCACTAATATAAATGTTAAATAGAAAATAGCTCCAGGCAACCTCATCTGTCATATTCTGCCTGGAGAATCCTTTATCATTTATTATGATCCTTCAGGGGCCCACTTACTACCTATTATTAATCCATTTTCCCTGACCAGTCTTCATACCTCCCTCAGGACTTTTCTTACTAGTTTCTTCTGATCTATATTTGGAAAAGTGCTGCTAATATAAATGCAAATCCACCTCACACTGTTAACCTGTTAACCATAGCAGATAAAGATCCCATTTTTCTCTATGATATGTTTCCAGTTTCATGCTGACACCAGCTAACAACTCTTTGCCTTCAAATGCTGTACTACATTCCCTAAGTATGAAGATGTTATCCCAGCTTAGATAATATTAAACATTGGCATCATTTAATTTCTCAGCCTTTGCCAAAATGACAGAGTTGGTCCTCTATTTTTTGCTAACAGATGGTTTCTTGTGATTCAGAATGGAAGATCAGAGACATCTCACAGGCAGCACAAATAATTCCTTCTCTAAACCAAAGCGATTTCACCTTCCATGTTTCTCAGCTGCATAGTACTTTCTCCCTTGCTGCGTATGCTGCTTACACCATCATGTTCCAGGAGACAATAAGGATCAGCTAACTGTTCTCCCTCTCTCAATAGCTGCAGAGATCAGGCATGTAAAGTGGGTGTTTAATTATCTTGCTGTTATCCCGTCACCAAAAAAATGATTGCTTTATTATTTTGGCAGGAAATTGTAGTCCTTGCCTCTTATAAATACTCATTTATCTTACATCTTCTGCTAGTTATGTTGGCTTTCAACGTCTACAAAAGCACTGTGTAAAGTGAAAACAATAGCCATATCAATTGCTTTGGAATGTTCAGGAATTCAAATTCCAGTTCTAAATTAAGGCAGAATAAAGATTTTACTCTTGTTACTGAAGCAACGGCCATCGCTCCTTAACTAAGGTTAACATGCAGTTGCATGGCTATGGAGGTGTTTGTTTGGTTTGGAATATTGCAGTGAGAAAAGGGAAGCAGGTGACAGCTGGAACGTTAGCCCTACAAGATCTGCTGAGGTGGGTTTCTCTCTGGGACAGGGAAGCAGCAGTCAGTTGCAGCGTGCCAAGTATTGCACGGCCAGACAGCCTGGGCTGCAGCACTGCACCAGCTGTGGGGAGAAGGTGAGAGAGGCTTTGTGCAGGTATGAGAATGGGAGGGCTTCCCATGGACTGAAGAAAAGATGTGTTTCTTCCTTCAAGGGCATGGGAGATTTTCTTGAGGTTCAGATAGCTCAAGACTTAAGGGGCAGTTGAGTAACAGACTAACTCTCGGTGTGAGGTGGCCCCTGAAATAGGCAAGGTAATGGCTAAATGCACAACCCTCTTCTGCCCAAATCTGATAAGGATGGGAAGAATTTTCTATAGTCAGTGAACGTACATACGCTCTACCCCCTCCTTCCTCTTCCTATATATAGCTATAGTACCTCCTTCTGGTACAGTAACATATGCCTATTTGAAGTATAGTGCAGCTGTTATTTTAAGAAGGAAAGCTGTTTAATTGGGTAATTAAACAGAATATTGTTTCTACCACTCATAGAAGCTTTTTTTAATATTTGAGGGAAATGAAGGCAAGTCACAATACATGTAATCTCCAGCCAAAGTTGTGCGTACTTATTCTCTAGTAAGAAATACTGTCTGATTTTTCAAGAACTTATTGAAATCTCATGAGTTAATTGTATTCATGTGCAGGAAGGCTGGGAATTTTGGCAGAAGCTATGCTTGGCTAAGAAGGCAGAATCTTATTGAACTGAAACACAAAAAGGAAATATACAAGAGGTAGAAGAAGGTACAGGGAGAAAAAAAAAAGGTAAAATATTGCCTGGGTGCTTAGGGATGAGATCAGGATGGCCAGAGCCTGTCTGGAGCTCAGATGTGTGAGGGACATTTAGCACAATAATAAGGGACTTTACAGTCATGCTATTTGTAAAACAAAACTCAGGAAACAGTAGGGATTCACTGATGGCTAGAGGGGACAAAAATGAACAATGTGGAAAATACTGAAGTACTCAGTGCCTACTTAGACTGGCAAGCAAAGGTTCTTCCAGACCTCTGTATTCATTAGCAGTTTGAGAAGGAGGAGTGCAAAAAGTAGCGGACGAACAATATATTAGGGACTCCTTAGAGAAGCTGAACTTGAGATCTATGAAGATAATGGGATTTACATAAGGATGCTGGCAGAGATTGTGGATGGGATTGTGATATTCTTGTCATCTGTGAAAAGGAGTAGCAAACAAGGCAGGTCTTTTAAGTGGAAAAAGGCTAACTTGATGCCTGTTTCCAAAGAAGGCAAGGTGGAGGACCCAGGGATCTATAGGACAGTCATCCTCCATTCAGTCCCTGGGAAAATTGTGGAGCACATTCTGTTGAAATCCATTTCCAAGCTTGTGAAGGACAAGAAAGTAATTAGGAGCAGTCAACACAGATTTATCAAGGGCAACTCTTGCTTAACCAACCCCACGGCCTTCTGTAGAAAAATTGGCGATGTGGATAAGGAGAGAGCTGTGATTTTAATGAACATTGATTTCAGTGAGGCTCTTGACACTGTGTCTCACAGTATTCTCACTTGAAAGCTCAGGAGGTGTGAGCAGGACAAATGGGCTGCTAGGAACCTGTCTGGACTGGCAGGCACAGAAGGTAGTCATCAGTGGCTTAATGTCTGGCTGGCAGACGGTGATGAGCAGAGTAGTCTTGTAGTCTGTCCCTCAGCACTGGGGTTCACATTGTTCATTGTCCTCAGAAACGACCTGAGTGGTGACACAGAAACCGTTCTCAGTGCATTCACAGATTAGGGGCAGTGACCAACACAATGAATTGCAGAGTTCCAACTGAGAGAGGCCTTGTGAAATATGAGAGCTGGGCCAACAGATGCTTGGTGGAGTTTACGGAGATGTACAAAGGGTTGTAACCAGGATGGGAATTCCCACTCATTGGAACAGGCTGAGACATGATGAGCTGGCCACTGACTTGCTGAAAAAGACTTGAAATTCCTGGTGGCAAGGCCACTAGAGTGGACTCCCAGGCGAATATGAGACAAGAAGGTGCTCTTAGTGCAAATAAAGGAAAACATGAATAAGTTTCATTAGGGGGATTATGCTCTGCAGACTGGGGAAAAAGAGTGTACCCCTCTACTTGGTTATGGGGAATCCACCTCTGCAATAGTGGGTTCAGCTTTTGTTCTCCCGTTTCAAAAGACCTTGTGTTGAAACTGGAGAGTGTGAAGCTGTGGATTTTCAAGATATTCAGGGACTGAGGACATGTGACCTACAGAAATAATTTCTGGGAATTTTGTTTATTACGCAGAATCACAGAACAGTTGCGGTTGGAAGGGACCTCTGGAGATCAGCTAGTTCAGTCTGCCTTTCCAAGATTTGACTAGACAAGGCCAAGACTTGCTGATTTTTGGGAATATCCACTGGTTGGAGTGGGAGCTTGGACTAGAAGATCTCTAGAGGTACTTTTCAACCAAGAGTTCTGTGGGAAAAATCATTCATGGCTATGACTTTTCTGTAAGTATATTACCAGAAACTGAAACTTAATAACAACAGCAATCTCTAGATTAGTCAAATGTACAATTTCTGCTCTCTTATGTGTTGCACAGTAGTCTTGGGGGCTTGCAAATCCGAAAAGATTGTGGCAGATGGGTCCTGGCTATTGGACAGCCCTATCTGAAGAGAAACAGATAGGATGTCTTGGCATCCTTTGAACAAACAACAAAATTCCCTTTAAAAATATTTTGTAGAAACATATAAAAAGAAATCTAACAAAAAAAGAAGGGACTAAAGGGTAACAAGATATGATAAGACAGACTCCTTTCTAGTACATGGAAAAAGATAGATTCATAAGTTGTCTGCATTTTTCAGAATATGAAAGAAAGATACAGAGTATGTGCCCCCCATAACAGTACTGGGAAAATCTTGGCCATCTCTATAATATGGGAAGGGAAAATGACAGACAGTAGGCAGAAACTCCTTCTTGCAGAAGATGATTTATCTTGAATTGTTCCCTCTTGCATCATTACTGCTGGTGAAGACAATAACTGTCCGTGGATGCAAAGCTGTTGGTGTTCAGAGAACTGCAGCTGATGCAGCACGTTGTAATAACTTTCCAGAATGACTACGGGTTACACACCTCATGGCAATCCACCTCTCCTCTGCATGTGCTGACAGAGCAGACTGCAAATTATTGTTTTTGTTCTGAATGTGGTCAGTGCTTTGAGCGAGTTGGTGTTCAAACATACATCTACAGAGCCTGCAGAGAAAATTGAGCTGATTTTAAAAAATGTTATATAACAGATAGCAACCAAACTAGTTGAGAAAATATAAAATCAACTCACGTGGAAATATGTGATGTGGTAGCTGGAATAATTCAACTTCCTAAACTACCTCAAGAGCTGCTACATTTTAGTGCAGTTTAGACCCGTAAAATAAGCCCCTAATTGTCCAGTTCCAGTGGAGACCTCTGCAATGGGGTAATCAAGGACAGACTTGTGATAAGGCTTCAGCCTGAAGCCAGGTTTTCCAGAAAGCAAGAAAACAGATATTTTTAAGATGGTCAATGTGTTAAATGCTGAGTTATTCTGGAAATGACTATGGATGAAATAATATACATGATGAGGACTCCATCAAATCAAAAATTACCATTTGCCAGTGATCAAATCTCACTGCAGCTATGTTTAAATTGCATGATTCCTCATGAGGCGTACTGTTATGAGGATGAAATCATTGGGAGTTTTTCAGGCTTCAGTTGGATTCAAACATTCTCCTGGGAAGGACATATTGCTGTAATTCTGAATTTATAACATTGCCATCCACAACACTGTGACAACTATTGTTGTAACGTCACCTCTGGGGAGTTAAAATGTAAACATATCTCAATCATGCTGTTTAGATTTAAAAAGGGAGTAAGGATTTGAAATACAGAAATATCTAGATGACTCTGACTGTAGAATAACTTGTATTTCAGGAGCAATATTAGTCTAAAGCTCAAATTCAGACAATGAAGAAAATTGTCTTCGAAATGCTACTTAAATAGCTAAGTCCTGAATCAGGTCTTATTTATAGCAAGCAACTGTCCTGACCTCGTCAGACACATTTGTTTTCTTTGTCTGTGTGACTGTCAGGAGAGAGACCAGAAGAAAATTAGAAGTTGAACTTTAGGCTCTCTCTACTGCTGCTGTAGTTCCCCAGAATCACTTGCAAAGCAATTGCCAAACCCAGAAAGATATTCAAAACATGTGGACTTCAAATTATTTCAAGACTGCAAGCCCCAGGTATAGCTATATCAATATAAAGCACACTGATAAAATGATTGGCCAATAATCCAAGTTCTATACATGGATTATTCTGGACCCAAAGAAAAGTGGAGCTGTGGTGCCTCCTACTGGCTCTGTTTGTGTCTCTTATTCCTATCTGCCATGTCTCAGGAATGTTACCATTAGATCTTTGAACTATTAATGCAGATGTAATGATGGTAAAGAGTGCCTCAGATAAGGTCTCAGATGTGAAAGACTGCAAATATTTAAATCTAAAAGAAACTGAAAGTGATGACAGCAGTGACTCAGAAATATACGTCCAACAGGAGCAATATATAAATTTTTTCTTACGGTCCCACTTACCAAATGGGTAAGGATGTTTTTTTGACAGATTATTTCATTTGATGTAAAACTGAATATGCTTTTTACATTGATCTTACTCCAAGACCCAAAAATGTTCTTTGATTCAAATGTTGTTCTGATTCAAAACTAACAAAGTAGGATCACAAGAATAATTCATTTTTCTGGAGCTACCTCTTTTCCACAGGCTGTAAATTGCACCAAACATAATTTTAAATTGCTTTATGGATGAAGAGCCTGGTAAGTCATTACGTTTGTAGAGGAATTTATGTCTCAGTACTACTGCATTTATCCAGCCTTCCCATGCAAGCTAGATACAAGAGCATAAATCAACATGATCCAAATATTTAAGAAAATATATCCTTTATTATTTAGGAAGAAAAAAATCAGTGTTATAGCTGAAACAATAGCTTTTAAAAAATAATTAATCTAACAGTTGCAGCAGCACTGTACATCAGAACATGCCTGACGTTGGTGTGGCATGTGGTGGTTCCTTTGGCCACTACATTAGACAGGTACAGCATCCCTGAACATGTACTGTGCAAATTTTCACAGTTTTCTGAAAATTCCAGGGTGAGTCACTGATTTGGAATGACTAGGCATATTCTTGGACTGTACATACTCAGCCCAACAGTGATCCATCAGTCTGTCCTGTCATTTAAACACACTCTCTTCAACAGCTCCACATGCTCCTCTCTGCAAATTCTATCTTCAAAGAGAAATTTGATTCACGTGGATTTACTTAACACAGGTAAGTACATGATCATTGTGCTTGACTTTGGACTTTTTGTCCCCAGAAAACACAGGAAAGTCATTGTGACAATACTGGATTTGCATTTAAATAAATGTGTAGCATGAAATAGCATATATATAGCGACTATGTAGATAGTGGGAACTCAGAGCTTTCAGATCATCATAACCTTAAAAAGTAGAATTACTATGTAATATTTTTTGCTGGTATTTCAAACAATTAGTGGGACTAGACAGGAAGATTCAGGACACACATTCAGGACACAGCTTTCACAGCTAACAGCTGCCATGCAGAAGAATTTGCATTGGGAACTTGAAATGCACAAAAAATGTAAACAGAAACCAATAAGGGAAATCATAGCACAGATGTAAAAGTGATTATAACACTCCTTGCCTGAGATGCAAAGATGCAAAAACCCCCTATTAATTAATAATCAAGCTTCTTGAACTCATTCAAGCTTTAGACGGCACAAAAAACCTACAGTGTAACAGAGGTCACAAATGCTAGACAGAACCTTAACGAGTTTCTACCAGGAAAGAAGAAGGACAAAACCTAGCACAAAACAAATAGAAATACCCATAGTGTTTTGTACTGAATTTCATCCAGAGTTCCTCTCAGGCTCTGATTCCAACTTCTGCAGAGAGATGACTTTTAATACAGTTAGTATTTCTTCAGGAATATGACAAATTACTTGACAGCTTGAAGAGCCTAGGCATGCAAAGGTGAAGTGACTCAGATGCTGACTGTAGCTCATCTGTCCGCAACAAAAAAGATGCTTTTCTCGTGTAGCTGCACAGACACTCTGCCTTTGCAGTCATTATTCACACCCATGGTGTCTGAGGACAACATCAGTGTCAGGTACTACCACAAATGGAAATGTCTTCATGGAAGTGTGAAAAGCCAGATCTTTTATTAAGGGAAATGAGCAAAAGTGTTTTAAAACGTGTGTATGGAACAGAAGGTACATAGAAGTTCTGTATCAGGCTCATCAATTTATTCCCCTTTGTTTCAGCCATGGCTTTGTTACCATAAGTACTTGTGTCATCTCAGCCCTCCTCTTAGCCTGTAAGGTCTCAGTTGATAAGGTGTTTTGAACACATGTTACTTCAAATGAACTTTTTATAGCACCTGTAAAATGGTTACTTGATTTTAATAGCAGATTCTGGGCGCTCTGTCAACAAAAATAACTTACACCACTGCTAAGCATGGCCCAGAAAATGACTCTGTTTTTTTCTAGTCTGCATTTAGTCTTACATAGAGCAAGAGTTATGTTGCAAATTGGTAAAATTTCTGGCTAGCTGCTGTGTAGAATGGATTGTATTAAGAAGTTTATTGCATTACACCACACACATTGTGTCAATAACCATATAGAATGAGCATTGTCTTTCAGATGTTTTCTGTAGCATTATGTTGAACTGCTTAGTGTAGTTGTCAAACCACTGGAATAATTAAGATATTTAAGTTATTGATGCCATTTGTTTCTCATTTTTTAACAAAACCCACATAATTCTCTATTCTATAAAAAACTCATGGAAAAACGTTACTGACATATTTAAGGACACATGGTTTTGGAAGCCTTACTTTAGTCCCCAGGAAGTAATTTAATAAAAATGGATTTTTCTACCTCAAGACATCTGAAAAAAGCCTTCTCATAAATATTGGATATGGAAATGTCCTTACAGTAACAACTGTCAAATCTCCAACTTAAGTAATAAAAAGCTTAATTAAGTTCACTTTTGATTAATGATATTTGCCTCTCCCTCTAATTTTTAGCTAAATGCCATCTGCTAATAGCATAACCAAGGGTCCCCCTACCTTAGTTCTATAAATATCCATGTTGTTCCCTGTAGAATGCCACCAGGATCGCACCAGATGTGAGTCTGACATGGTGCCCTTTAGATTCAGGTTTTACAGTTTCAGTGAGTCTGATCCTGCAGAGACCCAGCCTTTAGCTGACTCCAGATAATCTATTGAAGTCAATGGAACGCTAACTCACGTACATCTTTGGAGGGTCAATCGTATACTGGACAAACAGACTGACCAGCAACTGCTGCTGAGAAAAGAGAAGTCAGACCAGTAGTGTTGGTTTGCTGCAAAAGTTAAACTGCTCATTATCCAGGCACACCTGCTAAATATCAAAATGCCAAAGGCCCAATGCACTCCTGTGTTATGCCAGGTTTATGTTGGGGAAATCCTATATGCTGAAGCAAGGGGCTTTATAGGCCCACGGGGCTAAGGGTCAAATTCCAACCCTTGTGAGCCCCTCCCCTTTTAAACTCAACTATTTTAACATATTTAGTGATTAATTTTCTATTTTAATATCCTGTCACTCTTGAAGTCAACCCATGCACCTAAAAGGAATCCAAATCTCTTTTATCCAAAAGGGAAATTAATCTTAAGCTGCTACTCAGATGATCTTTAATAGGTGTCAAGAAAGTGGAGTAGGAGAAAGAGCAGCTCCTCCTTCCTGAAGAGCAGAGGAAGTCCTGCCACACTCTTAAAATCAAGTGTACAGCTAGCTATCTTGGGAAGATTGTTCTGGCTTTTGAAAGCTTTCTGAATGGAATTGCTTCATGTTGCAGCATCCAAACATCAGAAAATGTGGGATTTAAAAGACAAACCTTTATTTCAGTTTTCCTACTGAAATCTATATGTTTTCCTCCCTGTTGCTGTGTGCCCTCTTCCTGTCCTGTTTGCCCCTTTGGACTTTACCTGTTGTATGTGAGTGTTATTTTGCTGTAGTTGTGCTGTACTATCTAATTTGTTAAACACATTTTAAACGGGCTGATATGGGTGAATTCCTGAATACTATACAGACATTCTCACTTTTAGAAATTGTGATTGTTCCCCAGAACTGTTACTCCCTTTTGCACCTCAGGATTTTCTAGGACATGTCAAACCTCTATTTTTTTTTCTAGGAAAGAAGTCAACCTCATTTTGTGGCAGTAATTGCATCAAATATAGAGTAACTTGAAGTTTTTTTCTTTCTTTCTTCTTCATTTTGTTATCCAGATATTCCTCATTGTCCCTTTGGGCAATTCCTGTCACAAACAAAATTATTGTTCCATAGTGATATAACCACAGTCTGCCAACAGGAAGCAAAATGTCACTGACTGTCATTACTGTTATGTGGAGCTTTTCCCAAGGCTGAAGATCTGGCAGCCTAAGTCATGTAAATCCTATTCACAGTCATTGTCCCACTGCAATTAACAGAGGTGACATTTGCTGGTCTGAGCTCACGAGTTTAGGTTTTATAGCCGTAAGAGCAGCATTTGAAGGCTTCCCTCAAGTATACCCCTCCAAGTCTGTATGTCCCTTTAGAAATCATTTCTCTGACATGTACCCTTACTCCAAATTTTGCATAGTCCTATAATGAAATGGAACATTGTAAGAGATTGAGGATTCAGTTTCCCTAGTTAACATACAAAAATAATTTGGCAGCTGGGGCTCCATGGAGAAGGATGTAGGCAGGAAAAAACACAGTCTGGGACATAATGAATGTTTTTAAAATCCTCACAAGCTTAGGTACTTACTGTCAAGACCAGAAACTGATGTATGCCATTATGAAAATGTTTTCTTTTTTATTTTTTTCTCTCCAGAATCTGTTTTTAAGCATCAGTCGGTCATATTGCAAATAATCAATGGTAGTTAGTCTCATCCGGTCACAACACTATAAATTATATTTTGCTCTATAAATTATTATTTAAATGATATTAAGTAGCATAAGCTCTATGGTAACAAGCAATGGCACATTCTGTACAAACAGATAAGCCTGCTCTTCCTACACCTGTATCCAGGGTGCCAGGCTGAGTTTGTTCTCAGACGGAGAAGGATACGATTACTGAGATAAAACAAAATCACACACTACAGCCATTATAGGGAATAGGGGAGGGGAGAACGTTAAATGTATGTAAACTTCAGGAGGTTAAAGCTGTGTGTGCCAAAAATCTCTGAATGTGTCAGGATTAATAACAGCTGGAAGCAGGAGCAGAGCTGACTCTCCATTCCTAACGCAGAATTCAGCATTTAAGGTGCCAGGATGTTGATTTATCAAGCTTTTTTGTTCTATCCCAACAGCCCTCCCACATAATGGTGATTGCTGGTGATAAAGAGAGTACACAAATGTTAAATAATAAATTCATTTCTTACCTCTGGCTCAGCCAAGGAACACTGTTTCAATGCCCTAGATTATGTCTCCAAACACTCGAGGAATATCTAAGGTATAGCAATTAAGCATAAACCAATTAAAAAACTCCAGCCGTCCAAGGGCACACTCTTAATGAAATAAAAATTGAAAATCAATCTCAGTAGTATGAGAGAACAGAAATTCAGAACAAGCACGTAGCTTTCAAATAAAAACTTAGTGCTTTTGAATGAAACCTCTTGCAATAAGATCAGAAAGCAAGTCCTTTAGCTCCATGAGGTGTAAAATCTGAGAGAAGTGGCAAGTGAGCGACACTGGCTGATTGCATTTCAAGCTGCGTTTGAAGTCAGGACCTTCAACACTGAAATGTATGCGTATCCTGCTCTAAGTAGTCAAATTCTGCTAATCAGCATGATGGTATGTTTTCATCTTTTGGCAGCCAGTAGGGACACTTCTTTTATGGTGTTTATACACCTCTGATATGGGTAAAGCAGCCTATTCTAAGTGTTTAAAAGTCCCCAGTGTTATGTTAATGAGTAAAGTTTTATGATAAATGCTTGCTTGGGTTATGAATTCCAAAGGCATGAACTAAAAAGAATACCAACCATAGCTGGCATGCATTAATGTGTTTTAATGGATGTAAGCTAGAAGAGGAAGAAACCTTCCATTTTCCATCAGATCTTCCTTGTAGCAATTGCACTACAGTGCAACTTAGTGCAACACCCACTTTCACTATCACTGTCCAGAGGCAGGAAGTATAGCTATTAGTTTCTCATAATATAGTATTACTCCTTCTAACAAATAATATTTTCTACATAAAGTTCCCATTTATTTTTGTATTACATCTCTCCTACAACAGAAACACAAAATGGCAAAACACCTTGCTCCAAGATCAGGAGATGAGCCTATAGCAGATGCAGGAGAGCATCCTATCACCGGACCCAGCCTGTGGTCCCTGTAGGGACTTAAACTGACACCATGCTGCAGTCAGCCTTAAACAGATTCAAAGCCTAAAAGTTATTAATAAGAAAGTTTGAAAACAGACAAATGTCTACCCCACCTGTAGCCTAAATGCAATGTTTTTTTTAGTGAGGAAAGACACAGTGCATGGGTTGAGCTGTTACCAACCTTTGATTTATACGATGCAGTGATATAAGACTGTATTGTCCCTGCAGCCAGTCATTCATGCTAGGTGTAACAGAAGCCATATATGGTCATCACAGTGAGAATAAATCCTGTAGATTATCCTGGAAATCTGGAATAAAACCAGTAAAATAATTATGGGAGTTTTCCCCAAAAGACAAGCCAGATACTCAAGAGTTTTCCTTTAACCCAAACCATGTTTTCTAATGAAGCACAACTCAAAGACAGAGCCAGCAGAAAACCCAGTCACAAAGCTGTGACTGAACCTGTGACTAATGAACAGGTGGATGGAGGACAGTTGATTACAGGGGTTTGCCATCAGAATGCCACTATCCCTGTGGAAACTGGATGGGCTTGGAAGACTGGGTCTCAGTCTTATAAGGCACTACTGTACATGCTTGTCAGCTCAAAATGAAGCCAGCACCAGCACACTGAAATATTATTTAAGGATTGGCTGTCACTTTAGAACCAGAGGGTGTCTCTGGTTGATGGTGGGCTTGGGCTTCTCTGACTGGGGAGTCTTGATTGACAGGGAGCTGCTGCTGACAAGGAACCATGGTTTGTGCACTGGCGTCTGGGAATGAGGAGTTTGATTGAGCTGCTGATCGATGAAAAGTTTATTCTGATCTAACTCCTGGCACATCATGGTTTCTGGCACAAATGGGTTGTGCTTGGGATGAGGCAACAATACTCCAAACCCAGCATGCAGGGAGCATTCAGCATTCAGAAAGCCAACTCCTGTCTTGCATGGGACAGTTGGAAGTTGGGTTGATCTCTGGATTGATCAGAGTGCGTGGATGCTTCAGATGCTGTGGGAAATGTAATGTCACTTTAATGTAACTTTCTATAGGAGTCTTCTGTTTTCCCTTGCATGATCTGAGAGATTTCCTGAATTTACATTTTTACAACCTGAAACAAGTTAGCTATGCTACTTTAGCAGGTGGGTTGGGAGGTTGGCATTTCCTTAGTCAGTGCTATCCCACATTGTCTCAATGAGATACAAACAAGAAAAGGTCAAGAAAAATCCAATTGTAGAACAGCAAGTTATGCCCTTAGGAGAGGGAAGAGGGAAAAGAGGAAGGATACTGCAGCATTTTCTGTCACTGTATCATTTCTAGCCAGTTCAAGGAAAAAATCTTGCTTCCTACCTTGATAAACCATTAGTAATAGGTCAGGAGTCAGCTGCTTCCTTTATCAGCATAGAGAGCTTAAATGTCAACGATTAAATGTTTCCATGGAGATCCCCTGAGCTTCACTAATGTGGGCACGTTATTTACACCCACACTGCTGGAGAAATGAGAATGACAGCACGTTTTTTTGTGCCCCAGCATATCTGAAGGAAATGCTGCAGCTGGACCCTGAAAGAAGCATTTTGGAACACAGAGGCACATCTCAGGGATGTGAGAGACACCTGTTCATCTGATTTTGGCTCTTGTTGGAAAGGAGCAGCCAGTGTTTTTAACGCTGCATTCTGGAGAGAAGACTCCAGTGCAGGGGGATTGTCACAGCTGCTCAGTCGTAAAAAATGAATCCTTGCAGGAGGCTGCAGTAGATAGTACATCAACTCTGTGACCTACATAGGCTGCACACACTTCAGTTGTTAATTAATTTCATCTGGGGAAAGAGCAGATAAATTCAAAATCAGAGGAGTGGAGGAATATCTTGTTTGTTCCAAATTGGTTCAGCCTGGTTCAAGCTGATTATCTTGCATGGGAATCACTCCAGAGTGACTTTCTCCATTAGTATTAATAACTGAAGTGTGAAAATTTCTGGTGTTATTTTGATGAATATTTCATCTGCCATTTAAATAAACTAATTTTCATTCCTTTCCACAAGCATGCAAGTTGTGATGATATGACTGTAGGTGAATTTTGACATCATGCACACATTTATATAGCATGTTCCTGAATATTTACTTTCCATCTATGGTGATGTAGAAGGGCTATTTTTAGGCAAAACAGAATGAAATGCCATGGAACTTTCTACAGCACCTTCTGCAGTGTGAGCAACTGCATGCAGGTGGCTGCCAAAATATTTTGTCAAATCTAATATTTTGATGTATGATAACCTAATAGAATACACAACTGCATATTATAAGTCAGTACAGGCATGTTTAGTGATGAACAATAATAACCTATATAGTTTTCAATTAAAGAAAGCTTCAGAGTGAAATCTTTCTTTAGACACTGCTGTCCAGATGCAGCAGGTTTTTCCATGGACTGTCCTTTTTTCCTCATGAGATGCAAAAACCACTGGAGACACAACTGGCAAATATGTATGACAGAAATATCTGAAATGTCTATCAAGTCAAATCAGATATGCCATGAGCAGCTTAGATTCCCATCTCCTCCACTACCCCTGGCTTTCATATAAAGTAGATCAGCCCCGGAGCCACACAGACTTCTCCGAATCCCTGAATGTGTTGACTTATACCAAATCCATTATACTTGTTGGCTTTGCTGTAGATGCAACAGAGACTAGGTAAATAGCTTTTCACTTCCTTCCCAGACATCTGAAGCGCTAGAGGAAGCAGATTTTAGTTTTTGGGGAGAGAGGACAGGAATTTCTAGCTGGACGTAGGCAGGGCCGAGGGTGGAGCAGGACCTCTTCAAGCACTGGAAGCTGGTAGATGTGTGTTTCCTGAGTGCTGGATGCCCAGCAAGGCTCCACTGTGCTGTGACTTTTCCCTTGGTTAGAGAAGAGGCTGCATCTAGACCTGTGTCTTTACTGAACAGCTGGGTTGTAGTCATGCTTTTGCAATAGTATTCCTGGAAGTACCACTCTGTCTGATGGCATTTCTGGGAAGGTAGCAGAGCACCACTAACTCTGATTCAATGTAGAGCTTAAATTAAGTCCTTCCTGGAAGTGTGGCTGATGCGTAGGAAGATGCAAAGATCCTCCTTGTATAAAATCTGTTAAAGCTGTTTGTTTACCATTTTAGAAAAGCAAAACACTTCTAGTGAGGACAGTCTTCCGGATGTGTAAGGATCACATGGACAAATTCATTAAAAAACAGAGTTGGATTGATTGTTACTGATCCTGCTTCAAACAAATTGTGCTTTGAATAAATGCAAGACAGAAAAAAATTAAGTAGGTTCATAGTGAATTTAAGGAGAGAATTCTGTTAACAGTGATGCTAATAAACTCACTAACTACAAAATGGATTTTTGATCTGGATACCTATTACAATGCTGAACTTGAAATAAATCCATCTTATTAAACATTAAAAAAAGTGTAGCAATGGAATGTCTAAGTATTTTTAATAGAAAACTGAGCTGATTGCTTCTTGTCAGTAGTCTTGTTCTGGTTCAGGCTAGGAGAAACAAAAGACCCCAGTTTCATGGCTGTCAATGGAGGTGCTTCTCTCAGCCTAGAAGTTAGTGGGCTGTTACCAACAAGTGCAAGAGGATTGTTCTTGTCCATTACCACATAAATCCCAAGTGTCCACAGACAGGTGACTGACTGAACGTGTGAGAATCCAGTGAACCTGTGAGACCTAAGCTTAGGTCATAGAAATCTTGTTCAGTCCATTGGGGAAATCTGTAGTGTTTCTTTAGTTATTCTTCTTCAGAGGGCCTTGCCCCTTTTTACCTCAGCTGGATCTGATCCAATTGATCAGGCAGCTCACACACATTTGGTAATGGGATCTGCGGAACCCCAGGGGTGGTACAAGGAAACACTCAAAGTAACTGCAATCAACTCACTTTTGATGTATCCTGGTTGTATCTCAGTCATATAGGCAAAGACCACACATGGGCTCCATTCAGAATTAGTTCAAGTTCAGTTGGGTAATTATCTAATGGCTAATAAGCAGTGATGCTTCATGTGCTCTGAGGTACCTGTCAGATGTACCACATCCTTAGAAGGAGGAGTACAGAGTGAGAGGAAACACATGAAGGACATCTCTTTCCACAGGTCCCCTGCTTTGCTCCCCAGCCCCTGCACTCACATGAATACCTTTATATTTCAGTCATGAGCTCCAGTGGTGTTCAGGACATATCTTACCTAACCTCTATAAAGATTAAAGACAAAGCATTAAGTGCAGCAGGAAACAAAAAGAGTGAAATGTGGCTAATCAAGCAGAGGCATAGGGACCGAATTCCAGGGTCCTGACCACATCCCAGGGTGCAAGGTCCATTTGCTGCTTTGTCCTGCCTTCAGGCCTTTGGTAAACCTTCTCCAAGTGTTTACCAAAATGAGACCTTTGGAGGACTCATTTTCCTGAAGGTCATCAGCCCACTTCACTCACTCTCAGACAAATGGGCTACCTACCATGCAGCACAGTTTCCTGGAACATCGTTTTTCACTAAGGTTGAGGGTTGATACTGTTATTTTGACTTTCTTCCCACTTTGAAAGGATAAATCTATCTAACAGGGAGTTAGAGAAGTATGTGTGATACTCAGTTTAAATCTAGACATTCAACAGAGAAAAATACTGCCATACATGCCTTGCAAAAGAACATTCTGTTCTATTTTTAAGAACATAGAAGGATATAATCTGTATTTTTTTCTTCTACAAAGAAAAGTAAAACACAAACAAAGTAACTTTCACTGTGACTCAGGCTTTAACATCTTTCGTTTCTTCATGTTTTTTCACGTTGCTGCTCACTTTTTCTACAAGTATCATGTACCCTTTTAGAGACCCACAGGAACTGTTCCAAATTTTCAGTACAATATTTCATATAATATTTTTCTTTATATTGTGCTTGTGTCAATATGGCAGATTTTATTACTGTGCCATGCTGCATCCTGAGCTGTGACGAACAGCCTACTTGCTTTAGATATTTAATGTGGAAAGAAGGATGGTAACTATTGATCCTTGCCAGAAGATACATGAAAATCTGACACTTCAAATAAACTGAAAACTTTCACAAAATGAATGTTGAATTTCAGCAAGTCTTGAGATAGGGAAAATAATTAGTGTGTCTAGTTCAAGAGTATGACTGCAGCAGTAGCTAGTATCTGGCAGAGATAGTTAGCACAGAGAAAATATTCTTTCCCACTCTCTTCTTTTAACTGTGTCTTTCCTTCCTTTCACACTAAATGTAGTTTATTTTAGTTCAGGCCCTTTTTCTGTATTTTCTTTTTTTTTATTTTTTACTCTGTAGGGCAGCAATTTTTATCTGGGCCTGGGAAGGAAATAGGTTGATTTTATGTTGAAAAGGTTACAGGACTTTACATAGCAATTACAGAATTATTATAAATGCATGCACATGCAGAAACAATATTTAAACTTCCTAGCTCCCACTACATAGCCCATTACTGAATTTTCAGTCTATGGCAACACAGAACAAAATGATATTACTTACTTTAACTCTGTGAGTTTTAGCTCTCTTTGATTTGAATCAGAGTTGGTACTTCTTTCAGCATTAAAATAAAATCTGTCCTGATTTCTTGCCTGTTTATGTTGTGGACAAACATGACATAAAACAATGATGAGTAGCATTATTTCTGGCTGCACTGAGCTTTTCAGAATAGGTGGGATGACACAACACAAGACAATAAAAATGCAACTCCTGTTCTTTAGACTTCACCAATTCAAGACCTTCCCAATTAAACCTTTCACATTTACAGAAAAAGGACCTAGGCAGGTAATGCACCTGAGGCTTCTACTCAGTAGTATAAATAGCTTGTCCTTGCTTCACTTTTCCACATGCCTACATGTTATTTCTGCATGCTCTTACACTGAGCACCACACTGTATTTTGTAGCAGTCTGTGCAGGAGAGCTGTGCTTATGTTCAGAGTTGCCATGAGCTAGGACAGATCCTCAGGGCTCGCCTGTGTCTTTGGAATTGCTTAGAAATGCAAGACAGACAGTAAGAGGCTGAAGCAGCCAGTCTGTAATGCCCTGCAGAAAGAAATTAGTGTCTAGTAACAAGCTCTCTTGTTTTATTACCAATGCTACTGTACAGCAGGAGGCAAAGAGGGTATTTGTTTGAATTCTGTGAAAAACTGCATTATCTTTTTCCCTAGTTTATATTCTTTATAATTTGTCCATGCAGATGTGTGCAGATAGAGCCGTGTGGCTGGCTGGATGTGACACAAGCATGTCTGGGTGATGCTGTGGCTGAACTAGAGCTGAAGGAAGTTTGTATCTTAGAGAGGATACATGGGCCTGAATGCATATAATATATTCATACAGGCCTTTTGCTGACCCTGAATTTATTACAGATAAGTAGGACCAGGGTTCCCAAAGCGTTCCGTAGAAACACTTATTCTTTCAATTCCAGTGAGTTACCAAGTGTTGTTTATGAGTATCTCAAACAGAATTCAACACTGATGCTTGCTGTCAGAAGAGCTCTTGCTGTGATCTCAGTCCTGCAATGCTGTGACTGAACCTGATGTGGAAGGTGAGGTGTTTATGGGAGGAAATTCTCATTCCCTCTATTTTCCTCATTTAGAAGTGCAAGACTTGATACACTTTCCACAACAGAAAACATTCTCCAAACAAACCTCATAGCCTCTTGGAATCACTCTACCATTAGTTTGTTAATGGTATATTACAAAGATCACACCATACCCTAAAGTTTACTTTGAAACGTTATCTAGAAGGGAAGCAAAATACATCTAGCTTGAAGCAGTCAATTTTAACATGACTAATATCATAATGTATTTAATGACCTTCTAATGTATGTAGTAACCTAGAATATGCTCAGAAGTTTTATCACTGAAAAAACAAACCTGCAGAAAATGTCCATTTCTCTCTCTCACTAAGTCTATTTCTTAATAGTAATTAAACGTGATTAGGTTGTGAATTAAGTTTTCTTTTTCTCAAGGTCCTTCTTCTGCGCCCAAAGCATAATTATTCAGGCATAATTCTCAATCTGTTATTCAGGAAGGATTAAAGGCCTCTTGGTTTATACAGATTATCTGGGTGATGACATGCTGGTCTCTGCTGGTTGCTGAGGATGGGCTGTGTTGCTGCCCATCCTGCATCTCAGTCTCAGACAAATGTGTATTTCCAACTCTCTATTTGTGTCTTCTGTTAGGGTTGGAGCAGTAAATCCTTATTTTTATAAGACATATAAAAATCCTCTGCCATGATAAATGAATAACTATGCAGCTGCTATTTGCTTAATACACCATTTTGTTCCAAATATACTGTTTATCCTAAAAAAACCCATCAAAACCCCTGTAATTTTGTCAGGTTTGCACACACTGACTTTGACTTTTCAGCATCTATTTTTGTTACACCCAGCTGTAGTAAGGCAAAATTTTGTAACGGCAAAGCAGACGCAAATTTCGACATCCAACACTGTACAGAGGTTAAGACCATCATTGAGAGCACTATTTCATCAGGGAGTGGTTTAGCATGTGTTTTCTTTAACTTTTTTTTTAACATAACCCTCCCTGCTGAGGTTTGATACAGTTGAATGTGGCATTAGGCTGTCTAATGCTTGCTGCAATGCTCTTGGAGTTTCACTCCTAGCAATGCGCACAGGCTTGGTGCAATTAAAACTTGCAAAGCAAAACTGTGCGGTTGGGCACTCTATGCCTGAAATGTTTCTTTCCTAGGTCTAAAATGGTCACTGTGCTTTTGTATTGGAGTTTTCCTGGTTCTCAGAAGCCTAAGTAGCAGACTATACTAAAGAAGTGTATTTCTGCTGTGTGCAATGATTGTCAGCTCTTTGGATTCATGTGCTCAAGTCTGTTAGAGTTGTTTCAACAGGAATGCATCTGACAGCAAATTTTCCCTGAAGTTATGGAAATTTATAAACTGTGTTGATTTCATCAGATATTTTCCTGTGGAAAGAAATTGAGAAAAACCGTGTAGGATCAGAATGGAGAATATGCATTTATGTACAGAAAGATAAATGTATGGTTCAAAAATTTTTTTTTTTTTTTGATCATCCCAGCTAGAGTTAACAGAGTCTGGGTGAGGTAACTACAGCTCTTGCATGTCTGTCTGCTACATGCGTCAAAACATTTGCATGCACCTGAATGAAAGTACTATTCCCGAATTTTTTCACATTTTTAGGCACATGTGTCCACTACATTTTGCTAGTGTTGCTTGGGTTTTTTTAGAATCATGTTACAGCAGGAGATTAACAAGTGCACTGAATATGATTTTGCTGTTCAATACAATTCCATCTTTAATATTACTTTAAATTTAATTTCCTTATTTCTTCTGAAAGATTTGGTCCATTGTAGTCTTTATATGCAATGGTTTTGTCGCATCTTTCCATGCATATTTCCTAAAGCCGGCAGAACACTCACTGACTTGTAATGTAGATGAGTTTATTTAGTAGTGTTACCAAGAGGTTTTTCTCACAATTTTTTTCTCTGAACAACAGTAGTGTTCATCTTGTAGCAAAGCAATTGGATTTCTCACACAATATAACTTGTCAAAATCAGTCTTTTTGCACTGAAGTGTTGAACTGTAATCTTCCATCTTTCTTAGTACTTTCTGCGTGGTAAAATTTAATCCCTGCTTTGTTTAAACTATATGGACCTATGCGTCTGAATAATTGCTGCACTAATTACCTGGCTTCTGCATACTCTGACCTCAGCAACGTCTCTTGCTTTCTTTGATTCTTTTCTTTCCTTTTCTTTCTGAATTTATACAAACACAGTAATGAACCAAGACCCCAATCACCACATGGAGGCTCCTGCAACTGGGAGCAATCAGACTATGACGTGAAGGAGCTGCCAGTCTGTGCCCTAAGAGCTATCACACACCTCCTGCTCTCTGAGACAGGCTCACAAAAGCTGTTGAAGACATGCTGTCATTATTTGGCTTAAAAAAAAAAAAATTAGCTCTTGTACTGATTCATGGAAATTTTCTTGTCACATTCCCAGTGTTATTAGGTTGATGTGTTCACAGGTAGTTTAACTGAAGGGTATGGCACTTCTAAAGTTTAAGCCTAGGTAGTTTTGTTTGATCATGTACTTGCAATTCATATTTTCCTGATATTGTTTTGTCTATGTAATTTAAATTTGTCAGGGATTTAGGTTTTTCTTTTGGTAGGTTTGGTTCAGTTTTTTTTTTCCTTTTCCACAACACCAGAACTCTCTGTAGTTGGTGCATTCACCAACTCATTCATTTCTATTTGGCATGCCACTACCTATTTGTGTGCTGTTATGTCTCTGCATCTGCTGCTTCTCTGAGCTTTCCAAATAACTTAATTTCTTGCCATTTTGTGCTGCATTAATATCCTCCATGCACAGTCTCATTCTTCAGTTCCTGCTTGTTTCTCTGATAGATTACAATATGATTGTTTTAATTAATCTTTAACTTTTGGTATAATGATGTCTCTTATCACAGTCATGGTTAGCAGTTCAGGATGCTTCATTTCAAGGGAGAAGTGATCAGAAGCGATGCAGAAGGTACAAATACATGTTTACCACTACTGGCTGGGCACAGAGATAGAGCAATATCAAATGTTGTTCTTTCATCAGAATGTTACTGCCATATCTGCACATCTGCCCTTCAAATATACTTTTCTGCTTCTTTGCAGTATTTGTTTGGTATATTAACCTCTTGCTTTTTTTTTTTTTCTCTTGTGTACAGCAGATGAAGACTGCTGTGATTCACTTTCAAGACTGGACTTGGCACATTGTCTAACTTTCCACTTGTCCAAAACATTAGCATGAAAGCTAAAAATAGTCTCAGATGTGCTTCTGAACCTTTGATCCATGTTGCTAGTCAGAAATTATTGCATCTTTCAAGAACTGATAGCTGCATGAGGCAGCTCTCTTCTGCAATGTACCAGTATCCCAGCTGACTGCTTATTTAATGGTAGTTGTTGAAAATGACATTTTTACTATCTCATTAGGAAAAAAAAATGCTTCTGGAATAGTCCTGCCCTTGGGTCCTCTTGTTTGGATGCTAAATTTTCTGGCTGATAATTGAATATATGGACCTCTATTCATAATATGAACTTACATTGCTACATTTGGGTTTTTTCCTTTTATCTAAAGCTATTATTATGAATTACTTTTAACACTGTTAGTTGAGGAATGTCTATTTTTAATGAGTATGTCTTCCTGGTTTTGCCTGTGAGTTTTATTATTATGCCTTCATGATCTGACTCACCTTGGCCATCGGCCTAGGAGCAAAACAGCAAAGAAGGGGCCACCAGGACATCACAATTCTCAGGCTTCTCTTAGTCCTCCATATACACTCTCTTGTCTCCTCAAACACTGTAAAGAAATCCCTAAGTTAACACTTCTCTCCTCTTCTTGTGCCACTTTCTCTCATTAACTGATTATATTTGAAGACTTCAGTGTCAGCAGGGGTTGCACCAGATGACAGGTCTTGACAAGCACTCCCATAGGCACAAGCCAAACCAAAGAGGGAGGGAAAAAAGAAGGGGAGATAGAAAAAAAAGGAGAGAGAATGAATTGAAGGTCAGATTGCTCTCCCTTTCACAGAACAGATGGGATCAGAGCTACAGAGTCATAAGGTACAATTTATGATTGTGGGGTTTTAATTTTCTAAGAATAGAAAATTCTGTGTTTCAAGAGGTCCCTGTGCAGGGACCTTCATATTTAAACACCATATTTAAAGGAAAATAGCATAAGAAAAAAAAAGAATGTGATGTGTTTTAGAAAGAATGAAACATTATTTCCTGCACAATTACAAATATGAGTTAGGAGCAAATAATCTGCTGGCTCTATTCATGACTTCCAGTAGCATGAATCCACAAAAAGCTTAGCATCATGGCTATGAGTAAGGAAGAACCTGATATTCTAAGGATAAAGCCCAGGAAAATGACACAATTAGAGGCCCTCATCTCAGCTTATTTGAACTAACATTTAACTCTCTCTGTAATTATTATTTACTCGTAATGAGTCAGAAGCCATTAAGACTAAGCAGGAGGCTTATTTCTGCTATGCACACTCATGAAATTATGTTCAATAAAATTGGTTCTATTTTTACAGTTATACAAGCGTGAAATCAATGATCAATGATTTTTTAACCCCCTCAATACAGCTTTATTTTCAAAAGCACTCTTCCAGCCTAGACTTCCTATTAATTTTCTGACATGAGTAATGATTCCTTAAGACTAAAATATCATTAGTTGTACATCAATATAAGTGTAGAAATATGACTATATTCTGCCAGAGATAAGAATGAATTTTCCATTCAAACTGTTTTTGAAGTTTCCTTTAGCTCATGCCTCTTAACTTCACTCACCCTGAAAAGCTGAATTATGCAAAATTTCAAGCAGCTTTGGGGTGGCGTGGGTAAAGCCCAAAAAATCCATTACAGATGGGGAGTTCATGATGGCTTAGTGAAGTCTCTGAAGTCTGTCTGGATGCCCCAAGTTATTGAGGTCTTTGACTGTCACCGTATAAAAAAATCTGGAGCTTCTACCTTACTGTTTACAGAGGACGGACTATTTCAACTGGACAGTCATAATTTTATTTCTCTGAAACATATCTGCTTCCTGTGGTTACAAACAGACAGCTGTGATGCTGTGTGTCTGTGAGGAGCCCACTTGGCCACCTCATTTCCGCTTAATTTTAAATCCCTCGTTTTTAAGAGAACCAAGTGAGTAGGTAGGTTCATTAACAGTTTGACTTCTGCTTTTGGCTTTCGTGAGGTACAGTGAGTCCTCAAGTTACATGGAGCAGACACGGCCTCTAACTCTTTTTGCAAGGCAGCAAGTAGCTTGCATTTAGACCTACTTTGCATTTAGACCTACCTATGGTTGGGATATACTGGATATCCCGCAGGGGGCATGGTTTCTTAGGAGCATTCTACTCAGGGCATACTGAAATGCTTGCTACCCCCTGTCCAGCTTGCACAGCTGGTTTGTTGTTCAGTAGATCTCTGCCGTGATGATGAGAAGTAGCAAAGGCAGGGGCCCAGAAATAATCTAAATTTATCTGTATCCAATCTGAGTCATCAGGTCTTGCAAATAGCCTTGCAGCAATGACAAATTTGGAAAGGGTTATAGAAGATCTGCTTGAGATTCTGTATTCAAAAAGCCATTTGCCACTAATATTTAGTAAAATAAAAACCTGTAATAAAGCCTGAAAGCTAGACAATGTGCCTTGAGAGGAAAGCAGGAAAAGCAGACAGTTTAGTGCCTGAGGTCCCCGGAGAAAAATTTTTAAAGGAAATAATTCTCAAAGACAAACTCCAAAGCTGTTTCTTAGAAAGTGAGGAATGAAAACGTTAATGAGGAGGAGAAAATTCTGCAAAAAATATCAATGTATAATTAAATTTAAAATTAAAAATAATAACAGTGGCTCTACAAATGTGACCTAGGAAAAAAATAATACTCTTTTTTCCTAAAGGTGTATTTTGTAATAAACTTACACCAGAGCAGGAGTGAGATAACCAAACCTGCCACTTGAGATCTGAATGCCCCCAGAAACTTCTCTATTCCCTGCTTACATCTTATTCCTAGCTGTAGACACTACTTGTCTACATTGAATATTTGAAAACCCCAACCCGAAAGGCCAAACTGAGTGCCTAATGCCTCCCTGTTAAGGTATCAAACTCCAGTCTTTACATGTGACAGCCTGCCTTACTCTCCTTCTCCTATGGTTATTGCTGATTAACACTTTTCCTTTCATAAAACACCCTTTCTCTTGATTACCCCAGCACACCCAAAGCTATTTAATTACGGACTTCTTCCTCCAGGCTGTGCCAGTTTTTTCTGCTTCCTTGTCCAATCAGATATCAAAGTTCTCTTCTTTTTTGGTGCAGGCACCCCAAAGCGGCAGCTCAGTGTTTGCTGCCCTTGTTCTTGCCCTCTCACCCCGTTTTCCTCCTCCCTAGCTGTGGGCAAACACTGATTCTCTTGTTGGCTGTGGTAGTCATCCAGACATAAAAGGTCCTCATGCTGTGGGTGACACGGATATTCATGGAAGTGGTCACTGCAGCCAAGACGCAAACCCGCTTATGCGTGCTAAGGCGGCATGTGGGAGAGGATTGGAGAGGTGTGCCAAGCATAAGGCACAGAAATGACAACTTTAGCTGGATTCAGTTATTGTATTTTCACTCCTCCCTGCTAGTGGGGAACATTGCAGCTGGGCAGAGGAACCTACTTTTTTGATTGCCTGGGAATCAGAAGACTTTGTATGTCTTCCAGGGATAGGTTTCAGTGAGTTCTCTCCCCATGATCTCTTCTCCTGCCCCCTTACCCAATTGTATATGAGAACTAAGCTTACAGGTTTAGAGAGATGATTTTTATCTTAAATGAATGGATTAAAAAAAAAAAATCATTTATATTTACCACTTAATGTAATGCAGAGATGCTGTGAACTATAAACTGTCATGTCACACATAGAGGGAATGTTAACGCTGAACTAAAATTCTAGCTGTGCTCATAAGCCTCATAAATCACAACCATAAATAGACCTCAGTTAATGCCATGGGGAAAGACTCTGCATATTCATAAGGTTCTAGTTTCAGATTTTGCCACTAGAATAAGCCTTGAAATGATAAGCAGTTTGCATCCAGTGAATCAGTGGCAAGGTAATGGCATTAAACAAAATACTTCAGTGTGATAAACAACTGATATCTGCAGATCATCTATATTGTCCTTGTGTATAAAGTCAAAGCCATTTATTCAAATGTCACTTTGATTAATAACATTAGTTGCCCTTGATAAGATGCTGTTTTCTTTAGTATATCTGGAGGCTAAATATATTATGATATTCAGAAAAGAAGAAAATATTTTTTCTTATTTCTTATAGATTTTGTAATTCTTATTCATTACTTCAATGGCATAATAGAGCCAAATGATACGTTCTAAAAATAAAATCCTTTCTCTGAATCTTTTATAACTTAAAGTCCCTCAAATTATTTCTTTAGAAATATCTATTTATGTCTGAAGATTTTATTAAAATAAATGGTAAATCCCCTGAAAAAAATAATTAAAACAATAACATTAAGCATGTTTATAAAGTGGATTTATTAATTAATTTGGGCAGAAAAGCTGATGGAACTGATATAAAAATTAAATTGACATTTCATTTCACCACGTCAGAGCATCCTCTTTTGCTGACATTAAATGAGGAAAAATCCCTTTAAAACACATTTCTTTTTAAGTATCTAGGAGAAGGGAACAAAAATTTTCAGAAAGGGCAAAGTAATGATGGAGAAAAAAATTTTAGCTGAGGTTGAAGGAGCCGAAGGGGAAAACTTTATGTGCGTAAAAGAGAGCATATTTTGTTTCTATTTTGTGATACAAACAGCAGGCAGAGCTAATATTCGAGCAGTTAAATGGGAAGAGCAAATATTGACAAGCAGTTTAGCTATCTGCAAATTGAAAGGGAAACAAATGTCAATTTCCTATAGTTCTAAGAAGATTTGCTTGGAGGCAAAATGCACTTTTGAGGCCATTTCTGGTTACACTTTTATTTGCAGCATAGAGATGTGGTTGAATATCTCAGGAGAACTCCTGAACATTTATTTGAATTCTGCAGTAGGAATCAATTCAACCATATCAAAGCTGAGTTGAAGTGTATTAATGAGTAAGTGTGAGGAAATTTCTATTTTATCACTCCTTGAATTGTAATGCTCTACAGCCACATAGCGGATAAAGAAGTTCTTCAGGAATATTACTTACCCGCATATACTGTTTTATTCCAAAAACTGCTACAAAAAGATATTTTATCACTGCACTCCTTTTTTTGCATATTGGATTTTATTAATTTTATTTCCTTGTTTGATGGCAGTGTTTCTATTGATGTTTATTTCTATGAGTTCTGAAGAGCAAATATGTAATGGATGCTGACCTTCTGATACAGGGAGGGGAAATGAGGTCACCCATCTGCCATGTCATTCACAGGCTGGGTCTTAACCCTGGTCATGACTTAAAGTTCAGTCAGTCTGGGTAAACTTGTGTAGTTTTTCACTGAGGGCACAATCTGAATTGCTGAAAGATTGATCTAAACTGAAAAACTTTTACTATGTGCAAGAAAATAGAAGGTGGCAGGAATCCAACATAAACCCAAGAACTTTAGCTTGTGGGTTCCCAGAAAAGGTGGCTGGGAAGACAAAAATTTTTATTGGTTAATTGAGCACATTTACATTAGAATAATTAAAAGTAAGATTGCAATTACTATAGTGCCAGTCCTGTAAGAAATATATGACAACATTAATTTGTACTTGATTCATTTATTCTAACTGGGCCTCCAAGAAGCCTCAGATATGAGATTCTATTTCCAAGTACACACAAGGAAAATTCAGAAAATCAGACCAATAAACCCAATATGAAAAATATTAAAATATAGACTTTAGCATTCTAAGACATGTGTTAAGTATTGTATCATGTTGTGAATTGCCTAATACGTGTAATGGAAAATTTATTTTGTGTTTTCAAAACTGGTAACTCCTCATCTCCTTCTATTAATATAAAGGTTCTGAATGTATTATTCTCATTGTGACTCTGAAATCAGCGTTTTTTTATAATACGCTGAGATACTGCATCAGTATTCCTCCTAGCTTCAAAAACTCACTGCATGCTGTTTTTCTTTGAAAGGTAGAAATCTCTAATACAGAAAGTGCAACAGATATATTTAAAAGAAAAAGACAAAAAAGAAGGCAGAAAATGTCATAGTAACTTGGGATAAGCCTGCTCAGATAAATTAGCAACGACCCATCATTAAACTGAGTTTGGCATTTGCAACTGGAGCAGACTCATGTATTAACTGATGGACCCCCTGTTATCCACTTGGACCCAGCTAAGCGAGCAACTAGGCTATCCATCCAGGCACAAATGATGACCTGTGTTTAATCTCTTTACCTCTGCAAGTTTGCTCCATTGGTGAACTGAGATGAGGCTGGTATGCTTGGCAGAGCTGTTGTGCTGGTTAGAGTCTGTGCCGCATTCGTGCCCCTCAGCAATGAGGAGCACGAGCAGTTTCATGAGAAGAAATGCCTTCCCTCCGGCTCTCAAGCAAGCGACAACAGCAAAACAATTGCACAATGTCAGAATAATGGCATGAAGGAAGATTATTTAAGGATTATTGTGTGACTGGGGACAATAGAGGCTTTGCCATGAGTGTGTAGAAAATGTCTAAGGGAGCTTCCTATCTTGAAGACCCAGTTGTTTGGAGAGAAAGAAATGCAAAAGACCCCTAGCTGCTCTAGGCACAAAGACACTCAGAGCAAGGCAGACTTAAGGTCAATGAAATTCTTTTACTAAATTCTGTGCTGCTATTTGACAGAATGTGTTAGAAGACTTACCCTATTCTTGGATTTAATAGGAAAGTAAATCCAGCAGACAAGCTCTTCTGAAGAAAAATAATTACATAATTCTGGTTTAAGTCTTTTTTGAGTACAGGGTACCAGTAATTCTAACTATATTTCACGGTTTCTTGCCACTTGACAGGGATTGCTCTGCTTCTGAAGCTCAACCTGGACTTGAGCTATGACTAAAATAAAAATAATTTATCTTAAACTGCTGTCATTAAAAACAGACCTAAATCAGTCATGAGGAAAATAACATAATTTTAAAGTATTATAACTGAAAGCCTTAGGCATCCAGGGGAATGAGCACTTTCCCACACTTGACCTACACTCTGGTTTCACCCTTCTCGCTGGCAGTAGTTAAAGATCAGAGATTAACATGGACTTTGAGTAGAAATGGCTAAATTGACCCAAGTGGAGCAAGAAAGAATTCACACTTTCCTCCTCAAGCTCCATACAGATCTGGAGATGGAACACATGGCATCCATGTGTCTCAGCTGCCCCAGTAGCTTGGATATTCCAGCAGGCTTTTTCAGCCCAGATAGAAAACAAGAACCATTGACAAATATTACATGGAAATGTTATTAACTTGTCCTGAGTTGCCTTTTTTAAGGGTTTCTGGCATATTAAAACGTACATTCACATTTTTAATACTGCCAGCCTCTGAATATTGAGACATAAGCACAGACAAAAACTGTGCAGTGTCAGTTCCAGGCAGAAAGCAGAAATCATTTGGAATGGTTAATATTTTTAATAGAAAACACGAGAAAAGAAAAATAAGTCTTTTAAGTCCTAGGTCATAAGAAAGCAATATTATCTTTGAATAATATTTCCTGAGTGAGTTGGTGACAATTTAACATGTGCTGCTGTGATAAATGACCAGTTTTGACCTGGCCTGCTAATCTTCAAGATTTAATAGTATTAAGAAATGTGTCTATATTGAACATACCAATGCTGTAATTAGTAATTAATAATGCTCCCCTCTTTCGGTCTTCACTTGTGTAGTTTTCCATATTAGTCAGTTCATATCTTTTGCCTTATCTCAGTAGTAAGCAATAGGATGACTTCTGAGTGCATCACTGTACTATGCAAAACCAAACAATCATAACAAGCAAAGACAACAATTTGTGTTAACATTTAACTCACACAGAGAACCTACAGCTCTGACCAAAAAATATCAGAAGGAACCCACACTCATTGGAAGTCAATAATTTATCACAATCAGAAATGATAATCATTTCCATCAGGTGAGTCTGCTACAAGACTGTTATAACAGAAAGTAGTCATGAGATTTAATTCACAGAGATTTTAAGCTGTAGCCTTAGAACTCCCTGGGCACTTTCACTATATTCTCTGCATTTTCCATGTAGCACTATTTTTTGTGTTGTTACGCCAAAGTTCTTTATAGGGCTCCCAAAAGAATGTTAGCAATGATAAAGTCTTGGTTCCAAAATTATCAAATTTCTTTTCCGATGTAAGGAAGAACAATGCTTTACAACCAAAGGATTAAAAAACCTAAATCAACTTTGTGATTAGGCTGCTGTATATGCCGTTCAATAACTCCCTGAGGAGTTAAGGAATTTTTTTCATACAAAGTGAATAGAAGATTGTAGAATTGCAATACTATGCTTTGGGCAATCCGGAGATCAATTAAATTGGTTAAGGCATGCATGGAAAACCAGGTCAGCAGATAGTATCAAATGAAATATGAAAATCTGTCATAAGTAAAAGAGATTCCAAGGTAGGAAAGTTTTTAATTTTCTTCTTAGTATATACAGAGCTATTAAGCATATTGAGCATTGGATGTAACACTGTACTCCAAAAGCAAAGTTTAGCATTATTTTATAATATTATTCTTATTTGTAG
This sequence comes from Falcunculus frontatus, assembly GCA_013398115.1. Classification (NCBI taxonomy): domain Eukaryota; kingdom Metazoa; phylum Chordata; class Aves; order Passeriformes; genus Falcunculus; species Falcunculus frontatus. The sequence goes on from VZRV01007591.1 coordinate 234,110, forward strand.
CCATTTTGAATATACAAAGGTCTGTACATATATCTGTCTCTCTCTGTCTTTGTGCATATTCTAAGTGAGAACAATGTATGGTTTAAAAAGTACCATTAGTAATTTATTTTACGAGACTTACATGCTTTCTATGGACAATGTAAGTTATCAGTTGAGGAGTTACAATGCATTCTCCTGCAGGGATCAGAAATATCCATTTAATCATTATTATTCCCTAGGATGATTACTCGGGCTTTTTCCATATATAAGGAACCAGTCAAGAAGTTTTCCTGGGCTGGGGGCAGGATGGAGGAAGGGGAGTTACCTAATCCACAGGAAATACCAGAAGGGATTTTCTCTTGTGAATGTAATATTACTAATAGCTGTGAGGGCTTCCAAAGGCATGCTGTTAAAATTTACCTGTATCATTTCTGGATTGCTTTTATTATTATAAGGCATATGCTAAACCAGAGTTTGAGACGCCAGCTTCTCAAAACTACTGAAGCTTTTCTATTAGAATAAACAGCCCTTGAGCTTGGAAGGACCTTGAACTGGCTGATAATGACTCGTCATCCATCCTCTAACAGTCATGAACTGCAACGGAAAAATCTTTGGAGGTGAGCATTCCCAAATCCAATTCCCAGCTGATTTTGGGCATCACCCCAGGAAGACACAGAACTTTTTATTTCATTTAATTGGTTGTGGTTTGGGGTTTTTTTTGTTGGTTTGTTTGTTTGTTTGTTTGTTGCATGAGGCTTGATTTGCTCAGGCAAAGCTCCTTGAGTTTTATCAGGTCATTTCAGACTCATCCAGGATCTGACAGATTTCATGTTTGTGATATTTTTACTGGGGAACTGTGATAGAAAACTAGAAAATACAGTTTACGTTATAATCTCAGATAAATCAGCTGTTACTTTCAAATATGACCTTCACTAGCAGTCCAATGAGAAATGACAAAGATTTAAAATCTTTGGGGAAAATAGTTTGCTGAGGAACTCCAGTCCCTTCAGAAACTAAGGGAGCTTGTGCATATCTGGTCTCTCTTATCTCTTACGAATAAGTCAAGAGCATCTTGAATGCTGTTTTGTCTGTTAGTAATTTGCATGGATTCGGAAGATAAAACCAAGTCAGCAAGCCAAAAGGAATGTCTGTGGTGCTTCTGATTTTCATCTTGCAGTTCTTAACACTATCTTTCTTAATATAGGGAGAAGAGAAGAATGTTTCAATTACATTGAAATTATCTAATTTCCATGGACAGATTCCTTTTCATTGGCCTGAAGGCAAACAGGGCTGACACATGTTCCTTATTCCACTTGGAATTCAAGCACTGACCTTACTGAATCCAAACAAATTCACTGCATCCGAGGATATCTTATACAATGTTTTTTCAAAATGAAAATCGCACCGGAAGCAAGGCAATGGCTTAGAAAGAGATGGCTTTGCCTAATCAGAGCCTTGAGTTTGCCTATAGGAAATAATACATTCCTTAACACTTCTCTATATATAGAATAAAGATTTGTTTTGCATGTTATAAATGTGCAGATTTTCAGCATATCTGTACCCATTAATTTGAATTAATTTGGAGATTTTTATTGCACATTTTGTCTTACCTCTAGAGGGGAAGCTTAGAAAGCCTTTTGTCAGACAACTTCACAAAAAATGCTGGGCATTATTTTACTGCAAGACTGAACCTTTTTGCCTGGAGAACTGACCTGACTATGAATTGCAGTACAAAAGCTGGTTTCATTATCATCTTGCTCTTTTGTTGCTATAATGGGGAAGCGTCAATGGAAATCAGTGGAGAAACTTAGATGAAGTCACCATGGAAGCTTTGCCAGTGACTTTGTGACATGAAGGTGTTAATCCAAACTTCCAGCGACAATATAAGGAGGGAAGGTTCAAGAAAAAGGACAAAGAAGAGTGAATGACAAGGAATATAAAGATGCCACAGAAGAGAGAGAAGTTCCAGAAGAAAGGAACATGAAGCAGGAGAAATCAAAATAGATTTCTAGGTGATTATGTTAGGAATATGAGTAAGAAGAGGTCTATTAAAATGCATATTTGCTAGTAATCTGTCCAGGAGTGCTCCAAAGTTTGGAAACACTCTGTTACAGATACAAAAAGTTTTGATGAGATAGCTGCTTTTCCCCTACATTTGAATTTTTGATTTTGTATGCAACTGCCTATTACCTAATAAAGCTACTGTTTTAGATACTGTGATCGATGCTTAGCAATTTTTAAACTTTTTGGCAAACACATGCATTATTTATATTACAGTATTTCTTAGAGAGCTGTACCCAGTTTACTAGGTGGCAAGCATAAACATAACCATTCTTAAAAACCTCCTATCATTTATCTAGCCAACACAGAGAAATTGTTGGACTCAGAAAATTACAATGTTTTAGTTAGGGAAGACAGACTTAATGGCAAACTGGGGGAAGGATTAATCTTTATCTATTTATAGACATTTTAAAAATGACTAATCTGTCTTCTCTTTGTAGGTGGTGGAGAGAAGGTACAAATTATCTGATCTATTTTTGAGTGCTGTTGCAACGTTCAATGAACAGCACTCTAGAGTTGCCCATTTCTGTGCTACCTGTAGCTGATACTGAGACGAGTAGCTCAGATGGGACTCTTATTTTCTTTACGAAATTAAAAATAAAAGATCAGAAAGCATTTGTGTACCACAATTACAGCTTTTTAGAGGACTTTTATATGTATCAGTTTGTTTTTCTGGCCAATGTATCTGTAGGAGACCTTTTTCTTCTTCTCCTTCTCCTTCTTCTCCTTCTCCTCCTTCTCCTCCTTCTCCTCCTTCTCCTTCTCCTTCTCCTTCTTCTTCTTCTTCTTCCTTGCCAATTTACATAACATTGTCATAGATGTTATGTATATTTCTATATAAAATGTCATATACTTGATGTACGCTGAGCTCTTGATATAGGTTATTCTGGGATCCCTCACATTTTAGTTTTCCATATCAAATGTTATTTTTGCAGAACATGAGAATTTTTTAAAAACTTGAGAAAAAAAAATCAAAACACTCCACTGAGAGAGATTCTTTGTGTGCCGTAACTTGCTTACTGCAAGGAGTGAACAGGGCTACATCTTCTCAAATGCAGAACTGCGTAAAACATTAAGTGAACTGTGCCACTGGCTGTGGGAGGTAGCTGAGTGTTCCTAGGGAGCGCAATTCCCCCTGGGCCGGGGTTCTGATTTTAGACAGACATGATTTATCAATACGAATATTTGACAGGATGGAAACAGCAGAGGCTGCATTAGAGGCAGCCTTTTTTAGTTTCAGATACTTTCAAAAGAATCTGAGAAAGTTTAGATACTTTCAAATACTTTCTTACTTGCCTTATAACCATTCCTTCATATTCGTACCCTTCACCCACAAACTGCTGTTATCTTACTTAGTAATCTTCTTTTCCTTCTCCATCTATCCTTGGAAGTACTACTTCTAAAAGTTCAGCTGGATTTATAACATGAGGAATTTACCACAATTAGAAGCCCAGTGCAGAAGCCATTGGAATGTGTTACAGGAATCATAATGCTGCTGGTTGAGCTGAAGGCAGCTTTGTGCAGCCTGTGCCATTTTTTTGAGAGCTTACTGTAATAAATACTTTTTTTCAGGAAAAAGAGTATATGCTACCTTTCTGAAAATAGAATCACTGCTTTTCATTGTCAAATTCTTCTCTCCAGTTAGGCTTTGTTAGTGCACTTTCTCTAGTTTAAAAACATCTGTATGTGGTGACACAAATGACACAGGGTTTCATTTACGGGGACATTTACATTTTCATTTACAGGGATATTTACAGTTTAAGTTTTAAGGATTAACTTAATAAATGACTTCATTTACTGTGGTTATTTAGTCTGATACTGCACAAGGTCTGTCTTCATACACTGCATATGGCAACGCATACTGAGCATCTCCCTCCACAAACAGCAACCGATTTCACAAGAGATTTGTTGAAATATTTTCAACAGTGGACATCTAATATAAAGGTCTTGTGTGAAAAGGAAGGAAGGCACGATAGATACTTCAGTGAGTCAAGGAATGTTCCCATATGAGAGTCAATTTTTACATTATTTATGTCTTTTTTCAGCTGTGAATGTTTAACTGTGTGGACCAAGCAATGAATTCTTTGGTATATGCTCTCTTTTGTGACAGCATGGCAATATCAGAGCAAAATTTTTCTATAAAATTTTTCCTGGAAAGTACTTACGATATTTAACAGTATCCACTTAACAAGACATTAACAACAGCTTTGGCTGTCCCCAGCTGCTTATGCTGTGTATTATTTTCAGGGTTGAAAATCTTGCAGTTGTTCTCCAAAACAAACAGGGAAAACCATCACAAATATGAGATCTCCTATAGAGATGAAGATAACATCACACCTCTGTGACCTTGACAAGGTTAAGGTAAGGTTTAACTTATGATCATACTTTGGCAGTTCAGTAATCCTGTTTTGTACTAATAATATGGCTGGTGACATCCTGATTGTCAACTCTACTCACACGGTTAGGTTCTTCAAAAAAAAGAAAGATTTTCTCCTGAAAGAGGTGTTACCTTCCTTTTCTGCCTTTGCATTTATTAGGGTGGCATCATACAGCTAAGAACAAACCCTGCTGCTGCCAGATCACTGTGACACTTTCTGAAACAAGTGGAGGAGCAAACAACCCAATATTATCCTGAACATCTAGGAGTCAGTGATCTGGTGTAAATGAGACTGTATTTCTAGTGATGCCTGATACTCCCAGAGGCCCTGAAAAACGGCAGAACATCAAGCAAGTAATAGAACGGGTGTACCAGATACGTACTTACAGACGGGTTACACTGCCACACCTGAGCCTTGTCCATAGGTTAACCTGTAAGACAGGGATTTTGTCCAGCAGGATACCATTATATACTGAAGAGAAGCTGACATCTCTGTCTTCCTCTGGCTGAAAGGATGCTTTTGTTATTGAGGTCGTAAGTTGAACAAATGAATCTTGAAGGATCTAGAAGTAAATCTGGGTTCTGAGATATCTCAGTACTAAACTGGAAGAGCCTCAGAAAGTAGAGATATTAGAAACAGAAAAAAGAATTAAGTAGCTGCAGATGAAATAGTAGTAGCTGGCTTTAAGGAGAGGAGGGGAAGAAGGTGCTATAATGTGACACATCCATGCCTGTTTTCCACCGTGCTTCTCCTCAGCCTGCAGGTCCAGAGTTGGGAGGTGGAGAACAAATCATGCTTGATCAAGCTAAGTTCAAATTTGACAATGAAGAGATTCCGGTTTCTTGTCAATAAGAATGGTAGCTAATGTTGACAGAGTGTATTTGAACATAATTTGAAAGCTGTGAATTCTAATTTCACTAGCCCAGATTACGGCTTTGAAACTAAAACTAACTCGTGCACTAACCAATTCATATGTCACCATGGTGAGTGGGTCTTTAGGTACATAGTCATCCCCAGTTTCATTTGCTCATACAACAAATCACACTGAACATCCTACAGCCCCACCATATTCAGGTCTACTTTAGACATAAAATTATGTGAAGTCCTGCTGATACCTGTAAAAATACACAGTTGTGGTGGCTGTGGGAGTTTTGCAGACATTTTAAGGAAATTCAAAGTAATGTCAAAATTGGCACTAAGTAAATTGCTTGCTCAAGAAAGTTCTTTTAATTCTTGCCAATGCCTAAATACTCAATGGCAGCAAATCTGTCTAACTGTTTCAGGGCCCTCCTAGTTCTGTGTTTTTGCTGTTAGGGATCCAGGGCCCTTTACACATCTCAGGTGTTTTTAAAAATATACTGCAGATGCAGTGGTAAATCTCTTGTTCTCGAGAAAAGGAATATCTGTGCTGTTTGTGAAAGACATTTTAAATGGATAGAGTTCCTCTTGTTTTCTAAATTAGCAGGTATCAAATGGTCTGAATCAGTCTTTATTGTCCTGTCTCAAAGCAGAAGAGATTTTATTTAGATGTTGAAGTGAGCTGTGCTCTGGGTAAAGGTAGTCTCTGGGTAAAGATAGTTTACAGTGCAAGAATGAATTTTTGTTAAATTCACCTATGGGCATACTTTGTATACCAATACAAGCCTGATAAAACTGATCAGTCTGGGCTGATGTTCCGTTAGGGATTGTACGGATTTTGGCCAAACTGATTTATTTATAGCAAATTCATTTATCCCCTCATGATACTGCATGCTACCACAGACAGACTGTCTCTTTCCAGGAAAAGGCAACCACATAATTTTTGTGGTCTTTTGGTCTGACTGTTTTTAACAAATGATAACAACTTTGCATATCATAAACCAGCAACAGTCATCTTTAATCTGCATTAGCATGCAAAGCATGTCCATAGGTGCATTAAGTATGTAAAAATGCATAATTTATAACACATAAATGTCTTAATATTAAGCATATATATATTTAAATTTTCACACTGGACACTTAAGCTAACAAAGAATGATATAGTATGAGTGGGTTGGTTAATAAAATAGCTATTCATTTCTTGCATATGTGCCATAGGAAATGCATATCATATAAAGGAATATGAGTTCTTGCTTTGTTTTGCTAAAACTCCTTAGTGCTGTTTTGTGCCATCATACCTGGTGTGGTGTTTCAAGAGGACTACACCAGTGTCCATTTGTTTCACTCAGCACCATGTGCCTATAGAACATTGTCTATTCCCAAGGTAAATGGTTAAAGAGGTAATTACCAGAGTGGGAGAAGACAAGGACAAAAAATATGGTATAAAATAAGATTACGTAAATCTTGAGCAGAGAATTATAACTGTGTTTTTCTTCTATCCTTTAGCTGTTTCTTTGCTTTTGTCTTAAACACTCTGAACCCGAGTTCACGTTTACTGGGTCAAGTAAATTTAAAGCAACCCCTTCTAACCCTGATGGTATCCTGGCATATAAATTCTTGCATTCTTGTGTTAGTGGCAGAAGACATCTTCACTGCAGAGAAGAAGAGTTTCTAATTTATGACAAATTATATTTCAAAATTTGATTTGACTCTCAATCATCTGATCAAGTATGAGAAGAATATAGTACTTGTCTTTACAAACAAGCTGTGGGCCTGCTGGTAGACAAGGCTAAGCACCATGAGATAAGGAAGACAATGGGCGGAATTCCATTGATTGATGAATTAAAAAGATATGAACCTTCAAACATACCAAAAGTCTGCCAACAAGGCGGGGGGC